>VXBP01005070.1:49932-69690 GCA_013400115.1 Rhinopomastus cyanomelas | reverse complement strand
GCGAGCGGTTTCATTGGGGTGGGGGCCGTGTGTGAACCGGTTAGGAAGAATGACTTTGGAGTCCATCATGGCGTGCTGCCTCAGCGAGGAAGCCAAGGAAGCCCGGCGGATCAACGACGAGATCGAGCGGCAGCTGCGCCGGGATAAGCGGGACGCCCGCCGGGAGCTGAAGCTTCTGCTGTTGGGTAAGTGTGGACTGCGCCGTCCCACTGGAGCGGACCGGACCCGCCTCGCCTCGGTCCCGCTGCGCGTGCCCCGGGTGCCGCCGCTCTGGGCTCTCCGCGGCCGGCGTTGTGTCAGCGGCGCCGAGGCGGGAGGCGGCGGGGCTGGGATCGGGTGCGGTACCTGGGCATCTGCAGGCCGTTCCCCGCCGCGGCGTGTGGTGAGTGCCCGCTTGCGGGCATTGCTGCGGCTGGTGGGCTCGGTTTGGAGGGGAAGGGCCGCACAAAATGGAGCGGGAAGGGATTGCGGGACTTAACTGCTCATGTCGGCGGTTGCAGTAGGAGCTGTCGATCCTATCCGTGCTTGTGGTGGGTTTCATACCGGCATTGTGCTGCATGTGAGCCTCAAGAAGATTGTTGGCTCACCGTCTGCTATTTTTGTCACTTTTCAAACAAACTCTTATTTAATGAGGTAAATTGGAGTGAGGGGCATGTGCTAAGCTTGTAGACGGGTTGTTAGTGAGAAAAAGAGCACGTAATGCCCCAGATGCACACACGAAGCCGGTGGGTAACCTGCACTGTGCTGGAAGATGACAGGATCCTTGGGAATCCACCCACTGGTCAGAAAAAAAACCCTACTATCGTTTCTCTTTAAAACAAAGCTTGTTATTTTAGAGCCACAAGTATGCAGAGAGAGCATTTGCCTAATAGAAATTTGACGTTTTGAATTAAAACATGTATCTAGTGTGCTCTGCTGTCTTGTGTCACAATACAGTTTATTTGCAGGCCTTGAAGTATGTCTGCACCATTCATTGTCAGATGTGTGGATGAATGGGGACATTCCAAGTGGACATGGGGATGTTTGTGCTGAAGAGTTTTGGTTTGAGTCGTATGTATGAAAGTAGTGATTTATGTAGAAGTGGGCATAAATGCATTTTCAATGTGGTGGGAAGAGTTGAAAGGAAAAGTCAGAATACATTTGAGTGCTGGCCTGTGAGTATGCCATTTCCTGCAGCATGTCTCCTGGATATGCAGAAAGGTGTTGAGTTTTCCACTGCTGTGGGAAGGGAGTGGTGGAGACAGATGTAGCACTCCCACTTGTAACATTCTCTCTCATTTTGGCAGATTTTGGACGTTATTCAGGTCTAAATTGGTTTTTATTTTTCTTGTACGAGTTACTATAGGCTTCTCCCAAGCTTAAAAAAAAATACATGAAATTTACCAAATGAGACCAGTATATGTTAACCAAAAAAGAAATTCAAACATCCAGTTCTGAAAGTCAGTGATGCAGAGCTTGTACTGCTTTGTGATGTCCTCCTGTGTGTAGAGTGAAGTGTAGAGATAGGTGGTAGTAGATCAGGGTCCAAACTGTGGCATCAGTGTAGACCAGGTGGTTTACGATGGCTAGAGGGAGGGAGAACAGGCTAAAAGTCAAGGTGTAGGAATAATTAGGGAAAATTCCTGGGTGTCTGTATGAAAGATTTTTACATTTGCCACCACCAGTGCAAGCCAAGAGTTCTGGTGATACACCAGAGACCAAGAGGGATGAACGTTAATCTCCTCATACTTAACAGTGTATCCTTGTAATTGTGTAATGAAATTAGTACAGAAATTGTTACGATGCATGCATTTTTAGTCTTTTGCTTTGTCAGCCTCTGTCATATGTTTGAAAGTGTGTTTGTGCGTGTGCAGCTGTTTGGATTAACAATTGTCTCATCTTGTAAAGTCCACTGTAGTGGTGAAACACCGTTGGAGTTGTGGGATAGAGTAGAGATTGAAGTCTCAATTCGTAAACAAATTTTGAGGAGAGCTTTTTTATTCTTGGGTTTCCTTTAGGTACCTTTTTTTTTAAGTCACTCTGCTTCCCCAGCTTAGGCAGTTTAAATTTGTTGTTTGCGTGGGCCATTCTTGTGATTTTGAAACAGTCAAAACCGTTTTACAGCAGAAAAGCAATCACTACAAATGGTGGGAATGGTAGTACAAAAACTGCCTGAAATTGCATAAAGCTGTATTTCACATAAAATAATGAATAGACACTTAACCATTCATTCCATGTCTTTACACCTGAAAATTTAAATTATTAGCTTTACTTTATTTTATGTGAACGTAGCCAAACATGTTTGCTCTGTAGATTTGTATTTTTTCTTTTTTTTCCCAAAAGTTTCAAATTCTCAATCTCACTTTATGAAGTATTTTGCGACTTAGAATCCTTATGAGTTTGGGGCTGAGGCATATAATTTGGCTCATAAGAAGAGTAGCAGTGCAGTTTAAGCTGAGCCTTGTTAACTGACCGAGCACCATCTTCAGACTTGTTGCAAGTGCAAAGTGAAAGTTGTTATTAACTCAAACAGTTTTAAGGCAATAATAAGCTTACCTATGCCAGCTTGTTTTCTCATACTTAATTAAAAATTGGATGTACATACATGCAGATGTACATAAGTAACAAATATAAAGGAAAAAAAAAGTGTGTTTCAGAGGTGAAGGGTTATTCTATTTTATTTTTCACTCCCAGCCTTAACTTGTGGATGATACAGTATTTCCTTTCAAAGTTAGTTTCCTCCTAACTTGTTACTATGTGACAGGCGGACTGTGCTCCAAAACCCCTTTTTGTGTGTTACGGTATCAAAGGGTTCTAAATGTGAAATAATTTATGGAAAACTCTTACTCTTTGCTAAATGTTATTTTAAAAAGAAACTCTCTCTATGAATAGTACATCATAGCTTAATTTTTGGAACAGATTAGAACAGGAAAAGTATGCTTTACTGTTGTAATTCTGAAAATCCAGGATTCAGGAATGTGCACTGAAGCATACTGCATGGTAGTAGTTAAGCTACATAAATAGGTATTTGTTAAGTAGCCATGTGCTGTACTTAATTTTGCCTATGGTCCGTGGAAATTTTGCACGATTTCAGAAAGCGGCATTTAGGGCTGTGTGACAGATTGCACCTGCAACCCTTTAATCCTGGACATCTTACACCTGTGGGAAATGTCTTCAGTATCAAAGGAAATAATTCTAGAAGAATCATGCTAGCTCGTTAGCCTAATGCCCAGATAACTATAAACCCTGGCCACATGAAGTACTGGAGGTGTGACAGTGTTCTCTAGTGTCTTACATTTGCTGGTACTCTGTCATGTACAAACCATGTTGTTTTGAAGGGCAGGTAATTCTGTCAGGTCATCTCAAATGTAAGGAATTGTCTTTTTTATCTTCTCTGCATCACCAGAGGAAATGGGTGGAGGATAAACCATTTGAATTAGCGTGAATGGCAGTTGGTCTTACACCAACAGACACTATTGAACATTAAGTGAATATCCATCAAGAATGCAGGATATAGATGCATTAATTTTTTTTCTTAGACCTGTGTCAGACAAATTGAAGATTTACATGCAGAAATTGATGAGTTAGCAGTGACTTAGACTTTCTTTAGATGGTCCATAAACCTAGCAATAGAGCACACTCATTTTATGTAGCGTTGTAGGAACAGAGGTAGAGACCAAGGCAAACTTCCTTATTTTTTGCCTAACTTGCGTTTGCTTTGGTTTGTTGTCATGCTAAATACTTTTGAATAGTTCTATTTAGCTATGACTGCACCTATTTACAAATGTAAAATGAACAGATAACTAATGTACATCTTGATATGTGTTGTGACTAGACTGATAAATACCTCTTCTCAAGCAGAAGCTGTTTTTAAGGAAATACAGTTTCATTCTGGATACAAGACACTTTGTACAGTCTTTAACAAAAATACATGACAGTATATAAAAATATCTGTTTTGTGAAGAAAACACAAGTAGTCATCTGGATATCAGTGTGATAACATAACGCATACTTAGAACATATTTAAGAACATGCTTATTTTTAGTGCATCTGGAAATGGCACTTTGTTTGCAGCCATTACAAATGGTTTGTTGCTGTTTTGATTTTATTTGGAGCTATCTACACTCATTAAAATTAATAGAAGCTTTCTAAGAACTTGAAGAGTTGAAGAATTCTGATTAATTTTAATCATATATCAAAAAGCCAGGTGACTCCAAATTTGTGTCATACATTGCCAAATAATCCCAAGTTAGAGCAGTAGAAAAAACTCTATGTTGAACAGGAGGATCTCTTGAAAACAGACATTTGAGTCTGTGATGCCCAATTAGGATGTAATAATTCTACTCTTATAGCTGATTGATGTTATTTCTGTAGCTTTATAATGGCAATGGCAATTTCATAAGGAAAAGCATTTATTTTGAATTAGTATGATCGCTGAAGAATTATTTCCATGATGGTGTGAAATAACATCATAAGAATGTTAATTAAGGATGTTACAATTAAGGATAATTAATGGTAATTTGCTTCGTTGCAGCAATTGAATGCTATAGACACCAAGCAGTTTCTCTTATTCTGGTGGGTGGTACAAAACTCTGGAAAAAAATGTATTCTTGCACTCAAATGCTGCTATATATGAAGAGCTGTTATTAACAGCATTATGTAATTTTTCAGCATTCACCTTTTATTTACTCTAATTATAAAACATTTGCATGGGCAAGATGGAAAAGCTGGAAGAGTGCAAAACTAAGGAAGAATCAGAATGTAGGAGATAGTAGGAAGCCATATATATGATGTTCTTAGCAGTGAAAGAGGCATGTGGCTAGCTTTAAGTATTGTTACCTCTCTGCAAAGAGGTCAGATGCGTTAGTACTGGAGGGCACCAGTACAGCACAGGTTTTCTTAAGCTAAATTCAAGATTAAATCTTAAGTGTTCTGAAAAGTACATTGTTCCCCCAGTAAGTGGTGTTGATACAGAGGCAAAACTGAAGGGTGATTGTCTGCAGATTTTTTTTGTCCTTCGGGGGTTTTCAAAGGACAAGTAAAACTTCTGGATTTGCATATTGTGCTTAGTATTTAACTGTACTGCAGAGTTTTATCCCAGAACCATTACGCAGATGCGATTGCCAGCAGAAAAGTGCTGTAGTTGATTTCATTCTGCATTTGAGAAGGTGGTGTGGCTATTATGGAAACAAAAGTATCAACAAGTTCTTTTTTTGTTGGTCAGTTCGGTCACAATTGTCCAGCAAACTACTAATAGGAACAATATGGCTTAGCCAAGCCTCACTGTCCTTCCCTGAACAGGAGGCTAATGCCACATGTGCATTGCTTGAATAAAGCTGAAGATTTCTGAAAGTTGAAAAAACCATAGCAATTCAGTAAATTGAAAATACCCTGTTGCCTCAGCAAAGCTGAGCTGCATATCCACACCACCTTCTTGGAGCTATGTTCTTTGTAAGTTAGGTTGTCCTGCTCTGGGTGTAGAAGAAGCATCAGTTAGGAGTGGGACTAGTCAGTTTTGTCTAGTGCTAGGTCTAGATCCAGTTTTGTTTCAGAGCAAATATATGGATCAGAGGTCTAACCAAGATCGTGTCCTTATTAATCAGTGATGTGTGCCTTTTTGTTTTGCGTCTGGGAGACTGTCACAGCAGTTATTGTTGAAATGCTTTAGGATGTAGTACCAGCTTTCCGAAGTCTCTTGAAAGGGGATTTGGTTTTCCCCAAGGGAAGTTGTAGAAAGAACAGTCAACATTTGAAATGTCTGGTTTTTTGTTGTTGTTTACTTCCCCCTCCTCAATTCTTACCTTCTCTCAAGACTTTAATGTATTTAGGTCCTTAACTCTTTTGAAGTTAACTGAAAATATAGCTCAAATCTTGGTAACTATCACCAAATGTGAATCGGAAAGGTTTTCTCCATGTGAGGTTAGCCAATTTTGAGTCAAATCTGGAGTAGAAACCCAGGTTTGCTGTTCTGTAAGAGTCTGGGGACATCAGATGTGATGGAAACCCAAACTCCTCGAGATTCACTCAGTAAACAGGAAATAAGAATTTAGAAATTACTGGTTTAGTGATTATATAGTGGTGAAACAACCAGAAGAAACCCTCATTTATCATACTTTTACAGAGAGAACTGCTGTCTAATTATTTAACATGTCGTTCATAAGTTTTTTAATTCTCCGCTAGGAAAAATATTTCTGATTTGACAGTGTTTGCTAGAATAATAGAGTAGCTGAGATTGGAAGGGATCTTAGAGATCATCTGGTTCCAAACCCACTTTCTCTAGGCAGACACACCTCTCACTAGACCAGATTGCCCAGAGCCCTCTCCAGAGAGGGAGCATCTACACTTTCTCTGGACAACCTGTTCCCATGCCTCACCACCTTCACAGGCTCCAGCCCTCTGATAATCCTCATGGACCTCCTCAGGATCTGCTCTTATATGTCTGTCTTGTATTGACAGCTCTGGAATTGGATGCAGTACTCCAGGTGACATCTCAAAACAACAGAGCTGAGGGTGAAAATCACCTTGCTTTTGTGTGAGCCCAGTTCTCAAGCCTGTCAGGGTCCTTCTGGATGGTACCCCTTGCCTCAAGTTTGTCAGGTGCACCACGTTATTTGGTGTCATTGGCGAACATGCCAAGGGTTCACTCTACACCACTGTCTGTGTCTTCAGCAAAGATGTTAGACAGTAGTACAGGGCCCAAAACAGACCCTTGAGGAACACCACTCATACCAGGTCTGCACTTGGACATCAAGCCATTGATCACAACTCTTGAGTGTGACCATCCAGACAATTCCTAGTTAGGTGTTAGGTGGTCTGACTGTCAAGTTCATGTCCTTTTATTTTAGACAGAAGGATGTCTTGTGGGACAATGTCAAATACCTTGCACAAGTCCTAGTAGGTTTCATCAGTTGCTCTACTCTTATCCATCAATGTTGTTACTCTATTGTGGAAGGCCTCCAGGTTTGTCAGGCATGATCTGCCTTTTGTGAAGCTGTTTTGGTTCTTACCAATCACCTCTTTATGGTCTCTGTGCCTCAGGATAGTTTCCTGAAGGATCTGTTCCATGGTCTAAGCACAAATACAGGCTGGACAGTGACTTGCTGGAGAGTTGCCCTGAGGAGAGGAACTTGGAGGTGCTTGTGGGCGAAAAGCTCAACATGAGCCAGCGGTGTGCACTTGCGGCCCAGAAGGCAAATGAGATCCTGGGCTGCATCAGGAGGAGTGTGGCCAGAAGGTCGAGGGAGGTGATTCTCCCCATCTACTCTGCTCTGGTGAGACCCCACCTGACATACTGCGTCCAGTTCTGGAGCCCTACAGGAGGGATGTGGAGATGGAGTGTGCGCAAAGGAGGGCCACAAGGATGATCAGAGGGCTGGAGTACCTCTCCTATGAGGATAGACTGAGGGAATTTGGGGCTGTTGAGTCTGGAGAAGAGAAGGCTCTGAGGTGACTTTTTAGTGGCCTTTCGGTATCTGAAGGGGGCCTCCAAAAAGGCTGGGGAGGGACTTTTTAGGATGGCACATAGCGACAGGACTATGGGGAATGGAGCAAAGCTGGAGATGGATATATTTAGACTACATGTGAGGAGGAAGTTGTTCACCATGAGAGTGGTGAGAGCCTGGAATGGGTTGCCCAGGCAGGTGGTGGAGGCCCCATCCTTGGAGGTGTTTAAGGCCAGGCTGGATGAGGCTCTGGCCATCCTGATCTAGGGTGGGGTGTCCCTGCCCATGGCAGGGGAGTTGGAACTGGATGATCCTGTGGTCCCTTCTAACCCTGACTGACTCTATGACTTGGTCTAGGTGATCCTCCTGTGTCAGGGGGTTTGGACTAGATGATCTTTCAAGGTCTCTTCCAATCCCTAATGATTCTATGATCTTACCAGGCACAGAGGTAAGACTGACTTGCCTGTAGTTCTTTGGATCATTTTCCCCCCCTTTTTTAAAAATGGGGTTACGTTTCATTTTTTTGTTCTTACTGCACAGAATACTTACTCTTGCCTAGTCTTGTTACTGTGTCTGTCACTGTAACAGAGCTATGTGCTCACTAGCTGCTACCAAACTATGTCTTGGTCTTTGGCTAGTTCAGTGTTCTACTAGCTGCAGACTCAAAAGAAATATTATCTTTTGCAAGAATCCCTGTACTGGGAAAGAACAATTCTGTAACTTAGTTGCTTTTTTCTGCTCATTCTGTAAGTCCATCACAGGACCATTTTTAACTCTTGCTTATGTTAGAGAATGTTGGAAAAAATGATGACAGCTACTTCAGCCCACATTTCTGGGTGAACCTAGTCAGCTAGAAAGACAAACAGAAGATTTCTGTATCACCAGCTGCTAACTTATACGGCCAGAAAAACCTCAAACACATAAAAGTTGGGAAAGGTGCCATCATTCCTTGTGCTTTTAGGCACAGATCAGGCTTGAGAAACTGAGGATGAAATATGGAACATTTATTTAACTGATACTGGATTTATGAAGCCTTATATGTGCCACTTCATCTCATAGACCAGAGCAGTAAAAGCAGTGGAAATGAAATGTTGAAAACTACAATTAAAAACATGCTTTATGTATCTTCAACAGGTTCTTATATAACCATTCAAGTACTTGGATGATTTGCTCTTTGCCCTTTTGGAGTGTGTTGCTTAGATGGTGTTGAAATCAACATTTGTGTTTGTAGTGAAAACTATTCAAAAGTGGTTTGCAAAAAGGAACAATTTAAGCTACCAACTAAAAAAATGCAACCCAAAAATACTCCATTGTTGAAAGCATAATTTGCTTTAACTCATTTGATCTTTTAGGTGAGAAAGGAATGATTCTTAAAATACTTCTCACTTCCACTTTTTGTTTGTAACAAATAAACAATAGTAGCTTGGAAATTGAAACACTATGTGGTGGTTCTGGAGTAAAAAAAGCCCAAAGAGTAAAACACGTGTTCTTACACATATATCAGAACAGTTTTGTTTAAATTCACTTTTGGTTTTTTCATTTCATGTTTGTGTGTTGATGGAACCTGACACTTCAAAGTGTTTTCAGAAAGGGTGGCTATCTTCATGCCACTTTAATCTCTCATGTCTGGAGGCTCCCAGTTTTTATTGGGGGTGATTATGTTGTATGCACTTGGTCATCATTAACAGCGATGAGATTGGTAGCTTTATCGTAGAGTGTAGGCTACCAAGCAGTTCTCTGACTGACTTTTGAACACTGCTAGACCTGACCCACTGTTGAAGTTGATATTTAAAGACCAAAGTCGCTTTATTTCATTACCTTTGTCCTAATCTATCAAGTCTCCTTTTAAATGCCACACAAAAACTCACTTTCGTCAGACAGATTGTAGGTGTTGCATGTCATGTCAGAAGGATTTAGTGTAAATCTCCTATGAGAAGTACTTCTGATGTGTAAAACTTCTTTTAGCCTCCCAAGATGGGGAAACATCTTTGGCAGTGCTAAAACTCAAACCAAAATGCAGGCTATAACTTGCTTAGCAGCATGGAACAGATCCTCTTGGAAAGTATGTTGAAACGAATAAAAGACGACTGAGATAGCCTGCATGGCTTAATAGGGGGCAAATGATGCCAAACTGAACTACTGGTATTCTGTGATGGAGTGGCTGTGTCACTGGACAAAGGAAAAGCTATGGATACCTATCTAGGCTTCTGTAGGGTTTTTGGTATGGTTGCCTATGATATTCTTACTGCTTAATTCGTGAGATAATGAGTTTCATATATGGACAGTTAGCTGATTAAGGAATTGGTTCAATGTCCAAATGGAAACAGTGTTGAATGGTGTCCCTCAAGGAGTCATAATGTTTAATGGCTTTATTATGATATGTGGAATCAAGTGCACCTTCAGCAGATTTCTAGATGAGACTCTGCTGAGTAGTGCAGTTGATATACTTGACAGTTGGAATGCCATCCAGAGCGACCTTGACAAGCTTGAGGAGTGGGTCTGTGTGATCCTCGAGAACAAGTTCAGGGTCCTGAGTGCATTGTCTGTGAGTTGGGGCAACCCAGGACAACCATGCAGGCTGGGGGATGATTGGATTGAGAACAGTCCTATAAAGAAGGGCTTGGAGGTGGTGGTGGATGCAAAACCAGTCATGAACTGGCAATGTGGACTCTCAGCCGTGACAGCCAGCTGTATCTGGGACTGCATCCCCAGCAATATACCCAGCAGGTTGAGGGGTGGTGATTCTGCCCCTCTATTTCATTCTGGGGCTACCCCAATGTGTCCAGATTTGGGTCCTTGGTAGAAGAAAGTCATAGAACTCCTGTAGTGAGTCCAAGAAGGGCATCCAATGTCTGTAGCATCTCTCCCGTGAAGGAAAGCTGAGATGGAGTTGCTCATCTGGGAGAAGAGAAGGCTCCAAGGACACTGCCTTGCAGCCTTTCAATATAGAGTGTGTGTAAGAAAGGTGGGGGAATGACCTTTTACCAGGTTCTGTAGTGACAGGAGAAGGGGAAATGGTTTTAAACTGAAAAAGGATAAATTAAGGTTGGACCCAAGGAAGAATTTTTGTATTTTACCCTTATAGTGGTGAGGTACTGGAACAGGTTGTGCAGAGAAGCTGTGCGTACCTCATCACTGGAAGTTCAAGGTCAGGTTGGGCAGGGCTGTAAGCAACCTGACTTAGTGGAAGGTGTCCCTGGTTGGGGCATGGAAGTTTGACTAGGTTATCTTTGAGGATACCTTCCAACCCAAACCATTCTATGATTCTACTTTTAGACATCTTTGGAAATAAATAAAATATTCCTGGAGCAGAAGCCCAACCCAGTTGTAGGATGGAATAGTGGTTTAAGATTTTTCCTGTGAAAATACACCTAAATGATTTTACTGTGTTCAGTTGCCTTATGGTGTGTGTATCTCAGCATTGAAATGGTAAATAAAATAAATGAGGCAATAAATATCTACTCTGATCCATGAATAGATGGATTTCACTTTGAAGGTTCTTTCTCCTGGTGTAGCAGCTGATTTCATAGGAAGGCAGAAAGGACAATTTAGGAATAAGTTTGCGTTCATCAAATCGTAAAATTGAATATTTTCTACAAAAAGATGTAAGAGATGCATTGAAATTACTGCATTGGAGTAAATCAACTGATAACACATTTAATTCTGATGGTAGATTAACTAAGATTTTACTTCTGAAGTTGACTTGTATCATTTAAGTTTGGTTTTTATCATCTGTGATCATAAGAATCTAGAAATGTAATTTGTCCAATTAATCTTGTATCTTATCTGCAAGACATGATAAAAATGAATTCAAATTCACTGTCATTCTGTTCTGCTTGGCCGTACAGCAAAGTGATGTACTGTTATTAATTATTAGAGTTAAGAACTAGACTTCAAATAATCTCTAAAGAGTTTAGCCTTTGAACCAAAACCAGGTAACAATGTGAACAGAATTTGCTTATAGCTTAATTGAGGCTGTAGTCTCAATGACAAATGCAAACCTCAGGTAGTTAATATGTTCACATACCTTCAGGTTGTTTCCCCTGGAGAAATGTCTGACACAAGTGCTGTCTGGAAAATGGCATTCTTATGCCTGGGTTGTTTTTTTGTTTGTTTGTTTTCTTGGATTATTTTGTGTGTTTATTTTAATTGGCAACCCCATTAGTAGTATTAATTTTTATGTGCTGTTGTCAGAATGGCTGTGATTTGGTTAATGGCTGAATGTTGTGATTTACAAGCTACTTTGGTCTACAATTTCATATAGTAAAGTGAGGACTATAGTATTTAAATTTTTACACTGCATTCTTTTGTCAAAGGAATTTCCCGTTAGCTAATGTCAAATGAGTAAAGCAGCAAGGGATAGGACTTTTACTTAAAAAAGACAAAATAAGGTGGTTATTTTTTTGATCCTGTGCAAAGTTAGTTTATATATAACTTCTTGAACTGTTAAGACACATTCATGTGTTAGAAAAACTTAAAAGGATAAACCCTGTCAAGACAGTACTTTTTAGTACCTTTGTTTTATATCTTGTTATTTTGTATGTCCACAGAGTGACATTACTTTTTGGAACAATTCATAGCTGGAGAAGTAGATGCTTGTGTTACTTACCAAGCTGCTTCTTCATAGTGCCAGGTAATTCGCTAACACCTTTCCTGTTTCTTTGCAAGGTTTTTTACCTGCACAAGAGAGCCAAAATTCTGGGAAGTGGTTAGAACAGAGCCATAAGGAAAGGAAATGCTTATTTTTTTTATTTAATGTATGTTTTCTTTAACCAATTATTTTAACCTATCAATCTAGACTGTAGTTTGGATATAGTCATACTGATTGTGTATGTTACTCAGCAGTTCACAGGTTTGTTTGTGGGGGTTTTTGTTTTTCTGTCTGTTTGGTTCTGTTAGGATCTTTTTTGTTTGCTTATTTGGATGTTTTTTTGAACCAGAATACATTGGTGTTCCATGGCAACCTGTCTGACATCAGATGACTACACTACTCAGAATTTAAATTAATGAATATTACATTTGCTAACAACTTCAAGGACAAAAATACTGCAATGTCCCTAGTTTGTAACTTCATCTGCATCGTTCATAGTTCAGTCCTAACTCTCACTGCAGGATGGGCATTTCTAATCCTTTAATAATTCTTGAGGCTGCCTTTTGACTCCTTTCCAAATGTTGAACATTGTTACTGAAATCCAGACAATGATAATTGAATGCTGACGTGTGTATGCTTAATGCAAGTACAGGATTTACATGTCTCTTCTGTTCATTGGGTTACCCCTGTGAGGGGTGTTGAAGGAGTGCAGCAGCAGTCTGAGTTGTACAATTGAATTGTTCACTTTCAGATGACTATCTGCAGCAATGCAAATTTGCTTCTAAATAATTGCTTTTCAGGATGGGTTAGTTCATTGTTTGATAAGCTTATATGTAACAGATGCACAGTCCGTGCTGTTTCTGGTTTCCTGGCTTTATAATTACTTTTTAGCATGTCCTTTTTGTAATTTACCACTCCGCAGCTCTTGTGTCACCAGCAAGTACTGTCAGTAATTATTTCATGCTTTTATTCTCTTTCATGTGTGAAGGTAAATTTCTTACCTCAGTCTTATCACTAGGATCCTGTTTGGAAGACAGCTGTCTCTTGAGGACTTTTGCCTATGTAATTTAATACTTATTGTTTGAACAACTGTTATTTAATGCATGCAGTGTTGGTTTGTTGTGTGATCAGTTGCTTAGCAGATGCCTAGTTTCTCAAAACCACAGACTTTGTGCAGCAAACCATCTGAAATGTAGTAATTGCATAATCCTTCGTACGCATTCTCTTTTCTGCACCCCCTTCCCATTTTGGGGGGTGGGGTTTTTTTGGTGGTATTTCAAGACTTACAAGGCAGGGCGACTTCCTAGCCAGTCCTTTTAAAACCCTTTTCATAAGGGATATCTGAACTTGTTGAGTGAGAGTGTTCTAACTTCAGTAAATCCTCTGCAACGTTTTTGTTCAGTGGGTGCTACTGTGCAAACTCTTAGATTATAATTGCAAATGTCTGTTTCCCTAAAAACAAACCAGAAATACTTGAAAATTACTAATGTTTCTTTCATTTTAATAAACCCTATGTTCTACTAGAGGTATTTAGTGAGGGATTAATGTTATTTGTAAGTGTTTCGTGATTTAATTAAAAAAAATCTTCTGTGGAGCCCTATACTTCATTTCACTACATTTATGCAGCAATAAGAGCAGTTAACTAATTCTGAATTTTCCTAATTTTTTTGCTTACCTGTTCCAATTTTATCATAGCCAGACTGCTTTTATTATTTCAATTTGTTTTGTAGAACGGAAGCTGTCTAGGGTATTTCCTAAAGTGTTCTGAAATGACTTCCAGTTGTTCCTGTTTTAAATCTAAATCCAATTATATACACTTCCAGCTTTTGGTAAAGGGACTCATGACACAGAATGTACCTATAACATCCTTTACTACTGCTGTTGGACTACGTTTTTTTTTAATTGAGACACAGCAAGTGCTATAGAGTTGTAATCATATGCTTCTGTAGTTACATTTTCCAGTAGTTTTGCCTCATGTTCTTAAGTATTTCTGTGTGGTCCTCTCTGGTTTACAAATAACTATTTGTAAACTTGCAGAAACAGAGAGACCTTTAGGGCTCCACTTGATTGCCTTCGCATTACCTGAGACTTGGTAATCTGCAACAGTACCAGCTTTCAAGGCAGTTTTTCTCTTAGTATTTAGACAGAATCATAGAATCACAGAATCATTAGGGATTGGAAGGGACCTCGAAAGTTTGTCTAGTCCTATCCCCCGACACAGCATGATCACCTAGACCAAGTCACACAGGAACACATGCAGGCAGGTCTTAAACATTTCCAGTGAAGGAGACTCCACAACTCCCCTGGGCAGCCTGTTCCAGTGCTCCATCACTCACTGGGAAGAAGTTCGTTCTCATATTGATGTGGAACCTTCTATGTTCCAGCTTACACTCATTGCCCCTTGTCCTATCACTAGATGACATTGAGAAAATACTAAGTCGCTTCTTTGTTTAGGTTCTACTAGCGGTTTGGGGGCTTTACCACTTAGGTGCCTTTGCACAGTTTAATTTCTTCATTTTATTTGATTATTCATTTAATTTTAATCTTGTTTCAATTTTTGTCCTAAATAAGTGCATTTCCCCGCCTTCCGTTACTCTTCATTCTCAGTAGTGCCCCAATACTCTGACCTCTATGTTCAGCATACCTTTCTGAATGTTTTTCCTCCTTTCTAACAATGCAAACAGTCCAAACTCTACAGCTCCATCACTCTCCAGTGAGTACAGCCCTGAAGAAAACTGTCATGTGTTCTTTACCCATCTGGAAGTTCATGTGTTGTGGTATGAATTAGAAATGTACAAACTGGATGTTGAGGTAACTAAACAGCCCACATTCACTCTTTATAATTTGCTAGATTGAAGTAGATTTTCTCATGGAGAGAACTTCAGACACATGTACAATTTTGCTGTCATTGTTTCTGTTAAATACATTTGAGCAAGCCTATTGGAAGGGCTTTCTGGAATCTGAACAGAGGTTACTCTAATGGAACAGCTGTAATGGACAGCTATCCTTGCTGTCTGCACCTGTGCCTT
The DNA here is from genome assembly GCA_013400115.1 of Rhinopomastus cyanomelas. Lineage (NCBI taxonomy): Eukaryota > Metazoa > Chordata > Aves > Bucerotiformes > Rhinopomastidae > Rhinopomastus > Rhinopomastus cyanomelas. The sequence goes on along the minus strand of VXBP01005070.1, from coordinate 54,649 downwards.
AGGATACCTGCAGGCATGTGCAGCGGTCATGGCTCATCCACCTTATGAGCACTGTATGACTGCACCAGTGCATTAGTTTAAGGTTCAGTGCTTGGTGAATGCTAGCAGCAGCTGCTTGGCACTTCTATGAAATACAGAAACAGCTTCAGTTGTTTAGAGGCCTGCTATAAGGTGTTCTGCATCTTCTAAATAGAGTCCAGATCTGTCTGTCGAAGCTGAGTTCTCTGTTTTCAGGGAGTTGCATGTTTCAGGTCTGTTGCAGTTGGAAGAGTCTGGTATGCTGTCACAGATGAAACTATGCACTTCATTTGCAAGAGAGAAGTTGATACAGAATAGTGGTTTAACAAAGTTTGAACAGTAAATGGGACTTTTGGATAAGATTTGATGGTCCTGTACACCGCATTGTTTCCTGCATGGAGGGCAGAGTCAGGCAAAGCTATCAGGGGGACCTCCTGTTTAAAACATTATATGTGCAGTTAAGTATTATCTTAATCAAGCTTCCATGTTTTACGTGCTGTCAAGTCACTTACGAAGGATCTGTTGTGGCAAAGAATCTGTCAGCTTGGAGGGTTATGCTCAAGAGTCATCTCTGTCGAAGTGGAGATCTTGGTGTGCATCCAGCTGCCCTGCACCTGTTTATGGGCCTGCCCACTATTTATGGGGGTAAGATGATTTGTCTCATAGCCATAGTTACGTACCAAACTTGCACTTGAGTTTATAATCAAGTTAGTCCTTGATTATTATACTGTTACCTTGGTTATTGTTACTGTTTTCCTTGGATCCATACTGAGCAGGATGCAGTCATCACACGCAGAGACATTATTGCGTCGTTAGCTCAGGCGATAAGGGCCTTGTTGATGGAGACTGAAGCACACCATCACAGATGCTTACAGGATACCTTCTCCTTTAAACTAGATTTGATGAAGGAAAGGGATAAAAACCAGTTTGGCTGGAGGCAAGCATAGGAATGGCCCATCAATGTTTGTGGGACTGTGTGCTAGCTCCAGTGATTCCTTTGTGGAAGTAGGGAGGGAACACTGGGCTGTGTGATAGTCAGGATGCAGGGGACACCAATGAGCTAGGACTCATGGTAGTGCAGAAAGAGTCAGGTAGGACTTGAACCTTCACCTCTCAGAAAGGCTCATCAACTAAAGTGCATCCATACCAGTGCAAGTAGCAAAGGCAGTAATCAGGAAGAACTTGAAGCCACTGTCCCACCTGTCCCACAGGAAAAGTGTGATGCAGCTGCCCTCACAGAGCTGGTGAGGTAGAAGACTTGCTTGTCTAAACTGTTTTTGTAAAACTCAGGAAGAAAAGCAAAGTCTGTCTTTTGTGGAAGAAGGTGCAGGCAACTCAGGAATAGTACAAGGCTGTTGCAAGGCTGTCTAGGGAGAAAAGTAGGCCAAAGCTTAAACAGAACTTAACCTGGCCAGCACCATCAACGATAATAAAAAATGTTTGTATAAATAATGTTAACAGTAAAAGGAGAGCTGAGAAGAATCTCCACCCTCTGCTGGATGTTGGCAGAAACCTTACTGCCAAGGACAAAGAAAAGGCTCAGCTACTAAATGCTTGCTTTGCCTCAGTCTTTTTCAACAGTGCCAGTTGCTCCCTGAGTGCCCATCACATGACGCTTAGAAGACAATCAGGTTATCAGGTGCAGTTAGCAAGGATTTGTAAAGGAAAGTCCTGCCTGACTAAACTGATGTCCATCTACAGCAAGGCAACCCATCTAGTGAATGAGGGAAGGGCTGTCGATGTTGTCTACCTGGACTTCTGTAAAGCCTTTGACAATGTTTCCCACAGCATCCTCCTTCACACTGCACCAGATAAAAAACAGTCTGGCTGGTGAAGTTAACTGGTGCCCAGTCGCTATTGGTGTTCCCCGAGGTTTGGTATTGGGACCTGTATTCTTTAATATCTGTATTAATTATCTGGATAAGGAGATGGAGTGCACCGTCAGGAAGTATGCAGATGACACCAAGCTGTGCGGGTATGTTGATCTGCTGGAGGATAGTGAGGCTCTACAGAGGGATCTAGACAGGTTTGGTTGATAGGCTGAGATTGATTGCATGAAATTCTGCAAGGCCAAATGCTGGGTCCTATGCCTGAGTCTTAACAACCCAGTGATAGGCTGCAGGTCTGGGGATGTGGGGTTGGAAAGCTGCACATCAGAAAAGGATCTGGGGGTGTTGACAGTTATCTGAATGAGTCAGCATGTGCCCAGGTGGCCAAGAAGGCCAGCTGCATCCTAGCGTGTATTAGAAATAATGTGGCTAGCAGAAGTGAAGAGATGATCATCGCCCCCATACCAAAGATGAGTGAGGCTGTGCCTCAAATACTGTGTTCAGTTCTGGAATCCTGACTTCAAGAAGGACATTTAAGAGCTGGAGCATATCCAGAGAAGGGCAACCAGGCTCAGGAAGGGTCTGGAGCACAGATTCTCGGAGGAGCAGTTGAGGAATCTGGGATTGTTCAGCCTGAAGGAGACTAGGTTAGACCTGTTTGCTCTCTTAAGTTACCTGAAAGGAGACTGTGGTGAAGAGGGCTCAGCATCTTCACTGTGGTGACAAGTCATAGGACTGAAGGAAATGATTGCAAGCTGCACTAGGGGAGGTGTAGGCTGGATGTTAGAAAGTTCCTTCAGTATAAGCAGTAATCGATCATTGGAATAGGCTGCCTGGATCCAGTAGCATAGTCACTGGAGGAATTTAAAAGACACATAGAAGTAGTGCTGAGGGACATGGTTTATTGGTGACCTGGCAGTACCAGGTCAAAGGCTGGATTTGATCTTGAAGGTCTCTTTCAATCAAAAATGTGTAGTTCTGTGATTCTGCCACTTATCGTCTAGCTCACACTTTCATGAACAGACTTAATCTTACCGAAGATAAGAATTTGAGTCTCGCGGGAGTACTGCTTACTTGTGGGATCATGTGGTCTTATGTAACTGTGGAGACCATCGTGCTTTTTCATAATTTTCAGAGCTGAAGCATGGTTGCGACTTGGTACATCCTCCTTTCAGGTAGCTGTAGAGACCAATAAGGTCTCCTCTGAGCTCTTCTTCTCTAGAGTAAATAACTCCAGTTCCCTCAGCTGCTGCTCATAGGGCCCATTTGCCAGAACTCTCACCAGCCTTGTTGCCCTTCTCTGGACCTGCTCCAGCACCTCAATGTCCTTCTGATACTGTGCCACCCAAAACTGGACACTGTACTCAGGGTCTCATGAATGCAGAATACAGGGGCACTATCACCTCCCTGCTCCTGCTGTTCCTCTCATCCAGGTCACTGATCAAGTGTGACAGATGGTCGCAAAACAGCCCTGAGGGGCACCGCTTGTAACTGGTTGCCGACTGGATTTAACCCCATTCACCACAATTCTCTGGGATTGGTGGTCCAGCCAGTTTTTAACCCAGTGAAGAGTCCACCTGTCTAAGCCATGAGCCACCAGCTTCTCCAGCAGAATGCTGTGGAAAACTCTGGCAGATGCCTGACTGAAATCCAGGTAGACAACATCCACCACTTTTCCCTCATTCACCTGGTCACAGAAGGACATCAGGTTGGTTAAACAGGACTTGCCTTTCAATGAATCCATGTTGGCTGGGCCTGATCCCCCTGTTGTTTTGCACTTGCACATGTTCACCCCAAAGATGAACTATTCCATAATTTTCCTTGGTACAGAGATTAGGCTGACAGGTCTGTAGTTCCCCAGATCTTCCCTTCTGCCCTTCTTTTAGATGGATGTCACATTGACAAGTTTCCCATGTCAACCAGGGCTATTGATAAATGATGGAGAGAGTCTTGGCAAGTTCTACCACCAGCTACCTCAGTATCCTTGGGTGGATCTCATTTGGCCCCATAAGCATATTGGTGTCCAGTTGGCTTAGTAGATCATACAGTACTAATTCCTGGATTATGAGAGGACCATGCTTGTCTCCAACCCTATCTTCCAGCTCAGGGAATTGAATATTATGAGGATGAGTGGTCTGATCACCAAAGACTGAGGTAAAGCACTTGGACCTCTTTCCAGTCTGCCTGTTGGGCCACTCTGAGGTAAGGTTTCCCAGTACAAGACACACTCTTCTGCAGAGTGTCCAGCAAACGGTTCATATGGTAATGAAGTAAACCTTGCAATAGAGGTTAAGGGCAACAAAAAGGACTTCTTCAAATACATAGCAGGTAAAACTAAAACTAGAGGCAATATAGGGTCCCTGCTGAATGAGGTGGGTGCCCTGGAGACAGAGGATACAGAGAAAAGAGAGATACTGAACACCTTCTTTGCATCTGTCTGTATTTATGGGGGCTGTCTTGATATCAAGCCCCAGATTGATGAGACTCCAGAGGAAGCTGAGGCAAGAGAGGAGCCTGCCTTGGTTGATGAGGACTGGGTTAGGGATAAGTTGAGCAAACTGGATGTACACAAATCCATGGGCCCAGATGGGATGCACCCGCGTGTACTAAGGGAGATGGCAGAAGTCCTTGCTAAGCCACTCTCCATCATCTTTTCTAAGTCCTGGGGATCAGGAGGATCAGTCCCCTAGGGACTGAAGGATAGCAAATGTCACTCCAATCTTCAAAAAAGGAAAGAAGGAAGACCCAGGTAACTACAGACCAGTCAGCCTCACCTCCATCCCAGGAAAGGTGGTGGAACAATTTGTTCTAGAGGTTGTCTCCAGACACATCAAGGACAGGAGGGTCATTAGGGACAGTCAGCATGGCTT
>VXBP01005070.1:31567-49418 GCA_013400115.1 Rhinopomastus cyanomelas | reverse complement strand
CCCCAGCAGACTGTGCTGCCATTCAGCGAGACCTGTACAGGCTGGAGAGCTGGGCTGAGAAAAATGTAATGAAGCATAACCAGGGTTAAGTATAGAGTCTTGCATCTGGGCAAGAACAACTCCAGGTACCAGTATAAGCTGGGGACATGGGGGTCCTGGTGGACAGCAGGATGACTATGAGCCAGCAGTGTGGCCAAGAGGGCCAACAGCATCCTGGGCTGGATCAGAGTGAGGGTGGTTAGCAGATAAAGGTTCTTCTCTGCCTCTGCTCTGCACTGGTGAAACCACACCTGGAGTATTGTGTCCAGTTGTGGGCCCCTCAGTTCAAGAGGGATGTGGAGCTACTGGAGCAAGTCCAGCATAGGGCAACGAGGATGATGAAGGAAGTGGAACACCTCCCTTATGAGGAGAGGCTGAGGGAGATGGGTCCCTTGAGCTTGGAGGAGACTGAGGAATGATGTCATTAATGTCTATAAATATGTGAAGGGTGGGTGTCAGGAGGATGGAGTCAGGCTCTTCTCAGTGTCATCTAGTGATAGGACAAGGGTGCAGTGGGTGTGAGCTGGAACATAGGAGGTTCCACATCAATATGAGAAGGAACTTCTTCACAGTGCGGGTGACAGAGCACTGGAACAGGCTGCCCCAGGGTAGTTGTGAAGTCTCCTTCACTGGAGACATTTAAGAGCCACCTGCACATGTTCCTGTGTGACTTTGTCTAGGTGATTGTACTGTGTTGGTGATTGGCCTACATGATCTTTCGAGGTCCGTTCCAATCCCTTATGATTCCATGAAGTGATTCAAAAATTCATTTTATGAGGAAAGGCTGAGAGAGCTGGAACTACTTAGCCTACAGAAGAGAAGACTCGGAGGGGGAGCTTAGCTGCCTCTGGGTAATAGAAACACCTGGAGTAAGTGTGCGAAGGGCAGAACCAAGATCTTCTTAATGTTTCCCAGTTCCAGGTTGAGAGGTAATGGACACAGAGTGAAACTGGAGGTTCTACTTGAATGTAAGGAAACACTGACTGTGAGAGTGACTGACCACTGGCAGAGGATGCCCAGAGAGGTTGTGGGCACCTTCTGTAAGATGAATTGAAAACATCTGGACATAGTTCTGGGCAGCTTATAGATGGTCCTGCTTGAGAAAGGGATTGTACCAGATGACGTTTGAAGGAAACTGGATGTCTCTTTCAGACTCCGGTGGTTATTCTGTGAAGTATAGTGAGTGTGCTGCAGCGTTCTTTTGCAGATAGAGATTGTCTGTGTCACCAGTTTATCCAGACCTTTAATTGATGTCGGGAAATTCTATGCAATTGACGTTTCAGCATGGGCCAGTCATGCATCAGTTTCTAATGGGTGTACACAGAATTGTTTAGTGGACAGTCTCGGGCCACAGTGTCTGGTTACCTGAGGGGAGATAAGTGAAAACTGCAGCAGTCTTCTAGTGGCAGAATGCCAGCGTGCTTCTTGGTAGGAGCTGCTTCTTTGTAAGTCTGTGTGGTAAGAAAGATAGCAGGATAGCCAGTTGCCCTGAGTTGTGAGATGTGTTTTGTTGTAGAAGGCTGTTTTTCAACTGATGCCTGAACATCTACAGGACTGAGGTGTTCTGGAGCTTCAAGCATTTGATTACAGGCTAAGGGGCCTCCGGGCCTGATCCAGTGTCAATGCTCTTAGCCATGTCAGCATTGTTATGCAAAGTAGGGCAGTTGTGGTTTCAGCTGTGGCAAAACACTGTAAACTGAGTGGACACAACAGTATTGAAACACTCCAACTTGGTTACACACACTCTGGCAATACCCTGACACCGTGTGTGAAGTCCAAGCATGATGCTAACTGCACATCAGCCTATTGCAGTACCTGAACATGCTGGCAAGTCACACTTGGGCTTACTCAGTGAACTCAGTTGTTTTGCTGGGACCTGTTTGGTCCCAGCAAATGCCATTTGCACAAGACACATTATAGATTAAAAAAAGTAACAGGAGGAAAAATTTGTTCTTTCTCCCCTCTCAGTGCTGCTCACTAACAGAAGTGTACTGCACAGTCTGGGGGTTATGTGCAAAGGGTTCGGGTTAATCCTCACAAATCTGTGAGCAAAAGAGATGTGAGAGACCAATGGCTCGCTACAAAGATACTGTGCACCAGATATGCATATTATAAAACACATACAAGTAACTTTTAAAACCAGTTATCTCTCCAGTTGAGGTTACTCTGAGGTTGGGTGAAAAGGGTAGGAGTTGCAGAAGAAGTGCACAGTAGTCTGTAGCCCTGCTGTGTTCAGGCCAACTACTGGAGTGGTCAGCAGATCAGCCAGCCTCTACCTTGACTCTTGGGAGAGACCAAAGCTGGCAGAACTTTGATCTGTAAGCAGATACTGGTTGGAAGGGCTGGTGGCTTCTCTTTAGAGGAGTTGCAGGGATGGTGAGGAGATCAGGTGCATATAGACATTGACTTCCAAATGAACAGGTAGTTCTACTCCCACTACTTTATGGATTTCTTAGGACTCCTGCCTCCTAGCTAACGTTTTAAGGTCATCCTGTACCCCATAAGTGACTGGTGCAATGCATTGCTTCTCGATGTCCTGTCTCCAGTACCCTAAAGTGTCTGCTACCTTGGTGTCCAGTGATGACTGTGATGTCTGGGACAGTGAAGTGTGAGGCTGTAAGACACTCTTTAGCTCTGTCTGCATTTGCTGTGCTACAAGGGAGAATTCATTTGTGTGGTCTAGTGATAAAACAACTCATGCAGTTCAGTTTGAGGGAGAGATGGGACTTAGGTTGCACTGGAATGGGAACTTTGGCCCATTAGAATGTCTTTTCATGTAGAACCACTGCTCAGTGCTTGTGTGGCAACTAGACAATGAAAATTGTTACGTTTAAGGTTATTTTTCAAGGCAGTCTTCTGAACCCTCAACACACAGAATCTCTGTGTCTTCACTTGAAAATGCAAATGATGACAAGTTGTTTCCCACATTTCCTAAGAAGACTCCAGTAATGATTATTAGTTGAGTTAGCTGTTAGAGACTGTACTACTTTCTTTCCATTGTGAAAATCACAAAATACTGGGTTATCTTTTTTCTGTCCTTTCTTAGTAGCCTGCCTTTGCTTCCTATGAAGATGGGTCTTTCAGTCTTAGTGCTCCTGCCACAGAATATTTTAAAAAAAACAAACATTGCAAAATACAAAACAACTCCCATTCTGTGTTATGGAACAGAAGCAGAGAAAACCTTAATGCTTTTGGCATGCACTCTTCCTGCAGCCAAGGATAGTGAGCTTGTTAGTTTTCCAGTGTGTCTTGTTCTGTGATGGAGTATCTCGGGTATTCTTCATGGAGGAGATGGTAATGAGGAAGTCTACAAATTAATTTTTGTATTTAGGTTTATATTTAGTTGTAAATTAAGGTTTTACTTTCTTGCCATTTTCCTTTCTGTCTGAGTTTTCTTATGAATGAATCCTATTTTGCAGAGGGGAAAAATTTGTCTCTCCCCAAGTAAATTTTTTTTTAAGTGGAAGAGCTGCTTTGACTAATTGGTAATGCAAATTCTGAAGTTCAATACTTTAGCAGTAACCTTGTTCTGAATTTCAGCTAGCCCTTTAAGTCCACTAACAAGCGAGGTAGCTCTAATTTTTTTGTGATAATGCAGATTATTGAAATTCTGTGTTGTGACATAAATGACACCTAGGAGTATTTCCTCTTAGGCTAATGGTACCTCTGTAACAGTAAGAATTGTAAGCCTTCTTGTCTTCCCTGTAATCTCATTGGAATTATAGTTTTACAAATTGCATTTCAGAAGAAAGCTGGAAACAACATCAGGCTTCATTCCTAGATCAGTTAATGAATCACCATCATTTCTCAAACAAAATGGTGATTCAGGCTGCTTTAAAATAATCATTACAATCAATTCAAATTGTAATGATTCCGCTTCTGTTTCTAAATTACAAGAAATTTGCCTTCAGCAGGGGACTTTGTGGATCATTATCTTACCTGCACACAATAGCTTCTGTAGTAGTGGAAGGAGAGAAAGGCGGGAGATGTTACTCTCACAGATAAGCAGTTCTCCCTCTACTGCATCTACCTGGTCTACAGACTGACATGGAAAAGAGACTGAAGTACCAAAGCTACCAAAAAGGCTGGTTTTTATTTTCACTGGACTGTAATTATTTGCCTAGGTGTAGTAATATTTTCATGTCATGCAATACTAGAGGATACTACCAAGCTTCATGTTTAAATGTCTTGGGAATGTCTTGTTTCAATTCTGTAAAAAGAGACTATAGAAGTTCCTTTCCATTCTTTTCTATTACAAACAGTCAAATATTGGTATTTTTGATGGCATCAGTAGTTTATTTGTTCTGAAAAACTGTTGTTGATGTGTTTGAATATGCTATTTCATTTGGTATAAATTACGCAGTCATACTGATATTTGTATTTAATTATGACTAACACTTTTTAATATGTATATTAAATATCTTGTCACTCTTTCCTCTAAATGTGTATTTAAAGGCATTTAAATTCAGTAGTTTGTTTGCAGTGCATTTGACTTCTTTAGTTACTGGCTTATCTCGCTGCAGCTCCTGGCAGGCTTGCACACCCAACCGCATACATTCATCTGCATCACTGTGTGGCCTGTAGGTGAAGAATCTGTTGTGAGAGATTGCAGGATTCTCTCAGAGAACTAGGTCTTCCACCAGTGAGCACTTCTTAACTTTCCCATTGACCTAATTTAGAAGCCAAGGAAGAATACAGTGAGTAAGCATGCGTGTAAATAGGCAGAACTATCAGGATCTGAAGCTAAGACCACCATGTGATGGAGGATGAGAATGTGATCACTGTTTATCTCTTGTTGCTACCTGCTTTTCAGTGCATGGATGGAAGACAGGTAACACTGGAGACTGACAGTGGGTAACTTTTGTTGAAGTTGGGAGTTTGAACTGAACTGGCCACAAGAGAAATGAATAAAAGTTATTCCATGCCCTGCATGACTTTATTAAACAGTAAGCAATTTTAAGTAGAAAGGGGTTATTTCTTCCTCCAGTTGTATTTTGAGGCAAAGAAAACATCCTCATGCTGGTAGACTAATTTGTTAGATGAGCCTCTGGGAGGTCAGGAGCGGTTTATTTTACAGATTCCACTGTCACTTACAAACTGTGGTAGTCACCCCTTGGTTTTGTCAATAGCAAGTTGATGTTCTGTGATGATCTGCTGAGCATGATCAGTGGGATTCCAACAGAGAGCAGTAGAGAACACACTCAGTAGCCAGAGTCCAAGTCATAGCCCTAGTTTCCGAGTAGGAAGCATATGTTCTCATAACATACCTAATGGACAGGCTTCTGTAATAGCACATGCATTGCCCTGTCATCTTCTGCCTCAGCTTCAGGAGTCTGCAAAATCAAATTTACAGTACACTATTGCTGTACTGGCGGGCCTGACAGGTAGCAAACTCTAGAAATTTAAATACAATCCCAAAAAGATTCATCAAAGATAGTAATTTACAAAATGGCTGTCTTAGAAGTGATTGGAGTGGCTTAATCAACTGAAGTGACATTTTATCATAAAGAAACCAAGAATGTTTGAGATTGATCCTCGTTTTCAGACTGTTCTCGTTGGATAACAGGACAAGAGTATTTGTGGGAAGAGGGAACAGTTATGTAGTACTACCCATTTTGAGTGCTGCACATCTACTAGCAAATCAGTCATTGTATCACCTCCACAAGGGAGGAAGTAGTTAATTGTTAATCACATTATACCTGTGATTGTAGGTGGGGAGGTAGATACAAAGGCTATATCTAGTTAGCAAATACTAGTGAATGAGAGAATGGATCTGTAGGGCAAAACAGAGATACAGAGAACCTAATGTCCATTTTCCAGCTGATTTATTTTTTTTGCTTTAAATCAGGTGTAGTCTGATCCCAAAGAGTAAATGCCTGGTTATGGCTGGAATGCATTAGACATTATTATTAACTTCCATTTTTAGTGGTTTCATTCTAACTGAATCTCGTTTCTACGAGTCTTACTTGGAGACTTTAATGATAATGAAGGAGAGCACAATAAGCATGGGAGATGAGAAGATTTACTTCTGAAGTATTATCTTGAACTTAGCTTAAAGGGAAGTTTATATCTACCTGGAAAGGGTACTTTGGTTAGTAGTTTCAGGTGGGAGTTTTGCCATGTTTAGTTGTTTAGTCTGAGGAAAAGGCAGCGTGGAAGTCTTCATTGCTGTCTATAACTACCTGAACGGAGGTTGTAGTCAGATGTTGGTCTCCTTCTGTAGATAATAACTAATAGGAAAAGGGAATGAATGTGTAGATGTAGTGCTGAGGGACGTGCTGTACGTGTTGACCGCACAGTGCTGGATTGATTGTTGGACTCAATGATCTTAAGCACTTTTCCAGTGTAAATGATTCAGTGATTCTAAGATTTTTCAGAGCTACTAAGCACAGCTTAGCAGAAGGCTTACATTTGCAGGCATCTCTGAGTAGTGTTTTATATACATGAATTAAAACTAGGCCCTGGTGGTTGTCTTCTGCTTTGCACAAAAGTGGTAGAACTGTCATTCACCTCAGGAATTTTCCCCACCCCTTTCCCTGCTTTAGCACTTGAAGATACTAAGATACTAATCGTTTTAAATAGGTTGATTTGGGTCTAGAAACATCTTTTAATTAAAGTCTGATTTTCATGAAGAACATAAGCTACTTATGCTCTTTTTTGTATGTCACTGCCAGTAATAATTTGAGATCATTTGTCCATTATGTGAAAAAACTTGGAATGTACTGTTCCCTTTATTGTATTTTTTTATTTTGGATTGTCTGAACCACGAACAGTGTTTCATTTATTCTTTGCTTCACATTCCAAATTGCACCATGCAGGAAGTTTATATTGCAGAATACCTAATTGGTTAGAATAGTATGTGTTCTCTGATTAGGCATTGTCAGAATTTTCTGGTTGTTGTTTGTATTTGTTAACATCTAAATTACTGGTCTTTCGTGTTTGGTTTGACTTTCTCTTTCAGTTAATGATTGCAGCTACTATTAGTTCTCATTAGTGTCTTCAACAGAAGCATCAGAAAAGCAGATAATAATAAAAAGTAAGGCATTTCACTGTGAAAAAAACACTGAAAACTACTAACCTTACCTAGGGTATTGTTCACCTCCATGGATCTTGTATTATTCTTGGTAAGAGGAAAAATAGTTGTTCTGATCTGATTTTTATTTAACAAACATGTACAAACTCTGTGAGAAGGGATTTGTCTTGGAGGTAGATAGTCTGCAAACTGAATTCACAGGCCACATAAATGCAAAACATCAACTTCATTGTCCAGCTTCACAGGCAAAGAGAATAACAAAAAAATGGTTTCAGAATTGCAGAAAAGTATTTCATAAATTCAATTTTTAAAAATACTCGTTTGAGTAAACAAATCATAGGATAATTATACGATGCATTATATAATTGGATTGCCTGTGAAGTACACAAAAGGATGTCTATTTATGTAGTGTTTGTTAGCAAACCTTTCTCACAAAGGCCAAGACAAGGGTTTTTTGTTTGTATTTTGCAGTTTTACAGTCTCAAGTCAAATCACATGTACAGTACTGCTGGTTGGGTGCATGTGTGCCAACAGCCCTACACCAGTGGCTCTCATGAAGGAGCTGTCTGTCCTTGCAGGTCAAGTCAGTGATTTAGTAGCTGTTAGTAATGATCCACTGTAGCAGTATGAAAATAGCTGGTGCTGTAGGTGTTTCAGATGGGATTGATGTGCTTTGGCTTAAGCATGAGCTCATTACAGTGTGTCAGTGTATCATCTACTTATGTTCATGGATACTGGGGTTCTAATGAGATTGCAGCTGGGATGGTTAAACCATTTGCTCTTCTACAGAGCTGTGCATTCAGAATACAAGAGCGCATTGACAGTGGTGGGATTCAACCCAGGATTATGTCTGTCAAAGACTGGTCGGGGAAGGCCAGTGCCACAGAGAAGCCTGTTTTCTCATTGGTAATTCATAGTAGTTCTGCTTGAAACAGCCCAAAGTGAACACAGTTTAGGAGAGCTCAGTGTGTGTACTGAGTATAATTTTGTCCTTTTTGAGTGTAAATGCTTCAGCGTATCAGCGTGTATTAATCTGAACTCTTGCAGATGTGGTCTGGGACCGGTTGATTGCCCTGCAAGAGGTTGCATCTTATGTATTTTCTTACAGGGTAACTTGTGGTCAGCGTAAAAGCAATAAAGCCAGTGCTTTCTGGGATTACCAGGCTTGCTGCCTGCATCTCAGCTGTGCAGTTCAGTTGTGCTTGTGAAGAAAGCTCAGGGGTCTTATAAATATATCAGGCATATAGGCTATATACAGACCCACTAAATGACGGTCTCTGGAAAGTTCTGTTTTTGCTGCTTATTTGCTGTAGCGTTGGGAAATAACGAGGAAAATGCAGCAGGGAAATGTTATACCTGGCAACCCAGTACTAACAGGTAGTAAATGGTCTTCTGACATAAAGCGTGTCTTTTATTGTCTGCAGAAACAAGGGTGGTTGTATCAGTCTCACCAATGCAAGAAATACCTGTGCAAGGGAAGAGAAGAATCTAAGATACTTACCTTAGGCTGTAGACCACAGTTAGTAGAGCTGTAAAAATGTAAACTTTCTTCACATTTCGCATACTCTCGGGAGTTACTCAAATACTACATTGCCTGCAGTTGTCTTTATTTGTTTGAGAGAAAGTGTATGTGTGGCTGGAAACTAGTATGCAGCATAGAGTGCATGTGCACTTATTTTGTACCACATTGTTGTTAGCGTCTGTGTTTTACTGAAGACGGCTAGTGCACCTTCTAATAAAGGTTGTATGGGAGAAAGCGAGAAAGGGAGATTGTGGAAAGCCAAGTTTCACTGTGTGGAGTAGCTTTTCTGACAGGAGTCTTACTTTGATGCTGACTTCTCTTTTTAATAAAAATAATGAACATGCATAGCAACAATGTAGGTAGCATTTTCTTAACTGTGATTTGAAATTCATAGCTCATGTAGAAAACTTCTGTATGGATTTTTAATCTCAGTAAAATCTAGAGTGCAACCAACCAAAAACCAAATAATAAAAACAGCATTTAAATTAGTTGAAATTGATATTGACTTACTATTAAGTACTAATAGCTTTTAAAAGTGTTGTGCAAAAACATCAATACCTGTTCCTTTTGATTGTTTAGCAATAAGTAAACTTTTTTGTAATGAAATTAACGACAATAACATCAACTTATGAGTGAAAAACTGTTCTGAGGACTGGTAAATCACATACGACAGTTGCAGCGCGCTGGGCGCAAATGTGTCCCTGTTCAGGTAAATGTATGCTTCACCTTTATGTTTAGATGGGATGGGATTATGACCCGTGCACTTCGTTTTGTGATGTAACAAAATACCTTGCAAAGACTGTTTCTCAAATTGAAGCTATAAAACATTAGAACAGGTAAATAGTGAAGTTGTAACGGTACACACAAGGTTAGAGGTTGGAGGGGACCTTGAAAAGGCCCCCCTGCTGGATCAGGGTAAGCCTACAGTACTGTCTCAAGATATCCTACATGGGTCTTGAACCCATGACCCCAGGAATTCAGAGTCCCATGCTCTACCCATTGAGCCAACCGGGGCCCTGCAATGGGTGCCCCCCAGTAGAATTGGAATGGAGTAAATGTAGGGAACATTGTGTTCTGCTGCTTTCATTTGACAATTAATTTGAAAATATAGTGGTTACTAGAAAACTCTTGTGATCTCTTTTAAATAAGTAATTCTTATTTGTTAGAACATAGATGTTGTAACATAAGAACATGTTATTACATAAATGAAGTAACTTTTTAGAACAATGTTTTCACATGTTTAGTGTTCTTATTAACTACTGAATCCAATAGAATCTGCTGAAATAAAAGAAGACTAATAAATTTGATAAGCTTGAAATTTGCACATAATTGAAGCTACATGTATAAAAGTGGAGCTGCTGATATGTGATAACTGCTCACACCATGGTAACTGTTCTTGCAGTCCTCTCTCCCATGTTAAAAACTCTGTTGGTATTGGGGTTACTGATTGATAGGAAGAGAATTTTTAAGAGCACCTAATGTCTTTTATTCTGTATCCCTCAAGAAAACCTCTGAAATGATTAAAATACGCATTGCAATGTACTCTCTTTCCATCTACTCTGTTTTTTACCATCACGCATTTTAAAAAGGCCAGTAGTCAGTAATCTTTGGACTACTGAATAATAAGGATGGTGGAACAAAATTTTTACTAAGGGTCACAGAAAAAAGGTTTTTATGATGGATCTTTCCTGAGGTAATCATCACTTTGTTTTCTTTTTCCAAGCTATTCTCATTTTTTTTAAATGTGACTGTGTTTTCATTACTACTGCTATCAGTGAAATCAGTTGATAACAAAGCTGTGTTTAAGGTTTTCTGCTTGGTTGGGGTTTTTTAATTTATTTTTTGCTCTTCAAAATGACCTGATCATACCTGCTTAGCTGCAACAAGTTTTACAATTTTCTGATTTATTCTAGTTCTTGTAGTTGAACTTCCTTTTGAAAGCTGCATGCTTTAAAAATCTAGTTTTATGCAAATACAGTGTGAATTTTCTTGTTTTCTCTTTCAAATTGTGGAAATAACTTTACTCTCAAGATTCATAAATTTATCTTAGCAGAATTTTAACATTTTGTGAATTTCTTACTCTAAAGTGAGAAACTAATTCTTATTTTCATATTTTCTAAGTTGTTTTTTTTTTTTGTTGGAAATAAAAGCACTTGTCAGGTTGAAGTAAAGCTGTGGAATACTTTACAAAAGTGCTAGTCTCCAAAAACTTGTGCAGAAGTTTTTAGAATGTGGATATTCTTAATCTTTAGAAAACACGTGAAACTGTGAGGTACAGAAATCAGTTTTCTTGTTTTGTCTGCCATAGTGAGAAAGTTGTCTTTAATGTCATAGTCCACAGATAGTCATCTGTCAACAGATGTAAGAATACTAACATGTTTTTGTAGATAAAAGAACAAGTAAACATCAACTACAGCTTCTTCAAGGCAAACATTTAAGAGGAGGTAATTGCTAATTAGTGTGAAGTGTTGCTTATAGGGGATATTGGATGTGCATGCATGATTCAGCTGCTTCTGTGTATTTACCTGGGAGGGTGCAGTGGTTAATTTTTTACTAATGTGCAAAGGCTTCTAGTGGTGTTTGGGTCTGTAGAGCAGCTAGGCTTTTTCTTCCTGTTTTCTGTGATAGATTATAACACCTGTGGCCAGCAAAGTTGTCACAAAACCAGGCAGGTGACCAGAGGTAGAAAGGATCGTTTCTTCTGACTTACCATAGCCTTCTATCTCCCATTCCTCTTGAAAACAAAAGTGTTGTAAAGTATGGAATAGCTTTGTCGACCACTGCTGGTTGAAGCAGCATCCTAAATCCTTTTCAGTCATCTCTCAGCTGTGTGACATCAGCCAAACGGCTCCATGTTCACAGAATCACAGAATGTTGTGGGTTGAATGGGATCTTGAAAGATCATTTAAGTCCAGCCTCCCTGTCAGTCTGAGCTACCAGGCAGCTTCCTGTGGCACAGGCACGGTTTGGCTCTAGGTGAGGGAGTACAAGGAAGGAACTGCTTTTGGACTTCCAGATTAGACACAAACAAGACAGTTCCTCACAAAACTCATAGTACAGAATACATTTTTGAAGTGTTTTACGCTCTCTCACAAGCCTTCAAGCACAAACAACAATCTCACGCAGTGCTACAGGCTTGGGAAGTGTGGCTGGAAAGAAGTCTGGCAGAAAAGGACCTGGGGGTTCTGATTGACAGGTGGCTAAATATGAGCCAGCAGTGTGCCCAGGTGGCCAAGACCACCGATGGTGTCCTGGCCTGTACTGGATACTGTGTGTCCAGCAGGAGTGGGGAGGTGATATTCCCCCTGTACTCAGGACTGGTGAGGCTGCACATTTGAGTACTGTGTCCAGTTTTGAACACCTCAGTACAAGGGAGACTCCGAGGTGCTGGAGTGACTGCAGAGGAGAGCAGTGAAGCTGATGAAGGGCCTGGAGAACAGATCTTATGAGGAGAGATTGAGAGAGTTAAGGCTGTTTAGTTTGAGGAAGAGGAGGCTTATGTGAGACCTAATCGCTCTCTATGAGAGATGGTCTTTGGACTAGATCATCTTTTGAGGTCCCTTCCAATCCCTAATGATTCTATGATTCTATGACTACCTGGAAGGACATTGTAGAGATCTTGGTGCTGGTCTCTTCTCACAGGTATTTAGTGACAGAACCAGAGGGAATGATTTCAAGTTTCAACAGGATAGGTTTAGACTGGACATCAGGAAAAAATTCTTCACGGAGAAAGTGATCAGGCACTGGAATGGGCTGCCCAGGATTGTGGTTGAGTCCCCATTCCTGGATGAGTTTAAAAGACATTTAGATGTAATGTTGGGGGATCTTGTTTAGCTGTGAACTTGCAGAGTAGGGTTGATTGTTGAACTTGATGAACCTGGGGGTTTTTTCCAACCTGAACGATTCTGTGATAGTGTTTGGCAACACCTATGTCTTTGATGGTGATTGTGCAAATTCTGCAGAATAATATTAGAAACTGTATGGAGGGGTCTGTTGGTCAAAAATCAGTGGAGAAAAGCCATGTTTGTCTAATACTTTTCCTTAAAAGACATGTGTTTTGAAAAATGTAAACATTTTACTCTTCATAAAAGAAAATTGTGTTAAACAAGATTGAAGGCCTTTAGGGTGACAGTGGTGTTACACTGTGCTTGTATGTATCTAAAAGGTCTAGGCTGCTTTTTAATTAATTTTTTAGCTATTATCTGTAAATTATTTCTTCTTTTCTTTCTTCCTTCCTTGAGGTAGCATAAGAACAAACAAACATATTTAATAACTTATTTTGCATTTCCCAGATTTTTTAATGATGTATTTTCAGACAGTCCAATCCTATATAAAAGTGAGTTATAGACTACAGTCTATCAAAAAAGAGTATTTTAATGTTAGTCTTGAAAATAGGTGGAATTTCTTGACAAATATTTCCTTGATGTATTCACAAACAGGGGCCTCTGCACAGTTGCTAGTCTGGTATAACTAAATAAGCCGTTTTTCTTTGTTATTTCACTGAAGGGTTATAAAAAGAACGATGCAAAAGTAGAAGTACATACAGAGATGCCAAATATAACCACCTTTAAGAATTATGTTTGTTGGAAGTAAATCCTTGTTTAGCTTGGAATTGTTAACTGGTTTGTGCTGACAGCTGGATGTGCATTTGGTTGTTTGAGGCTGTTGGGGTTTTTTTAGCTGAACTTAAATTATATTACAAAAAAATTATATAGAATGTTGACTTGTGGATAGCACTTTAATAGCCTAAAATATAAACGAAAAATTTATGCTGGATCACTTTTCGTTTGACTGTTGTGCAAAGTAATTATATGTAAAATAAATGGTTACTTCCAGAAAGTAAGATTGCTTTAGAAAGACAAAACTTACTAACAGAAACTAGAAGTCCTTTCCCCTACCACTTCACCTCTATGTGAGCTGCACTCGTGTTGTGGTTCTTTGCCCTGACAGGTTTTTTTGTTTTGTGTGTAGAAAACCAGAATAGGAAGAGCCTTACCCATGTTCTTGAGTAGCTTACTCCATAGCACTGAAAATGGCTAGAAACGTAATCAGGTCGTGAAACTAAGTGCAGATGGTAACTAGTGAACAGTTGAATTTTATGAATTCCTGTAAAACAAAACCCGGTCTCCACAGAAAACCTAATCACCCAGGTACTCGAACTGAATTTTGAACTTTCTGTCAGATATGGAGGTGAACCAGGATTTGTAATGCCAGTAACTTATTTATATGTCAATGAACAGTATGTAAACATTAATTAAACAGGAAACCACATGTCATTTGGCGAGGTCAGTCACTGGGACCCTAGGTGCTACATGCTGACTGGAACTGATCTTTAGTAAAACAGTAACCCAAAATGTGTTTAGCTCAGCTACTTCTTAAGACTTCTAGTACTGTAAAAGTGTCCATCAAATAGATGCTTTTTCTGAGTGGCAGTGAGGCACAATTTTATTGTGTTCGAATTGTTTTCTGCCTGTGTAGGTAAAAAGTGTGAGACAGTATCAATTAATAATCTAGCCATTGCTGCTTGATAATTTGTGTGTGTGTAAAGTGGAAAAAAAGGCAAAAATGGTCAAAGGTACTAATCCAGCATATACAAGGTTACATAACCAAGTTAAAGTGCTTTCTGCCTCCAGCAGCTTCTTTTGAAGAGAACAGAGAAGTCCTGGAGACAACAGTTTTGCCTTTTTTGTGACAAGGCTGGATACTGTTCCATTGAGCTGCTGACATAGCTCAGCTTAGTGGGTCAGTGGCTTTGGAGCTGGGCTCAAACTGGTAACCCTGAAGAGGCTTAGCTGTTGAGTACTGTCTCCACTGTTTTGTCAAACTTCATACAGCCTCCTGACTTACATACACTCTGTCAAAAAGCAGAATGTTAAAAATAACATTAAAATATTTTTCAGCCGTAGGAAAGTGATGCTTTAAATGTCATAGCACAGTTGTATGCTGTACTGTTAGAAATGCAAATGCAAAGTAATGTGACAGAATAGTTTGGCCAGTGAGATCTGCACCTGTGTCCCTAATATCTTGTAATATCATGTTCCTTGTGACCCAGAGCCTAGAATCCTGCAACTTCACTGTTAGCTTTGTGAGCAAGTGCTGTATCAGAAAATACCAGTGTTTCTGTAATCACTTTGCATGAAAATACCTACATGTTGTAGTGTATAAGGCTATCAAGGATGTCCTCTCAAAACTTACCTAGTCAGTGTACTTTTTTTTTTTAATTTCTTAATAAAAACCAGGGATTTTTTTTTTTTTTAGAGAATCTAATTATAATTTTTTTAATTATAAAATTGTTCTGTGGTCATATTACCCTTGACCTGGTTTCTTAAACCCAGAGAGTGCCAGTGGTATATTTGTGTCTCTGGAGTATTCATTCTGTGCATGTGTGTGCATGCACATGAATGTATGCACATAGGTTTATTTACTTTAAAATAAGAAAGGAACATTATTAAAACACGAATTTGTGCAGGCTTACTTTTATTAATAGTATTAAAGTCTAGCTGGATTTGAAATGGTTTATATTAGGCATTGGCTGTCTTTCCTGAGATATGATAGCAGCAGTTGCATTGCTTACATCTATCTAATGAGCTGGTGAGCCCTGGTCCTATGTCCTTGCAGGCAGAAGAGGTGTGCAAAGGGACTTTTTTTTTTTGCACAATGTGCTTGACCAATGTGTGGCTCATTGCAGTGGATGGGAAGACAAAAATTGCAAGATAATGGATGAAAAGAAATAGCTAGTGACTCTGTCTCCAGGGGAAGTAGCAGTTAAAAAGTGCTCTTGAGTTAAGGGCAATCTGGCATAAGTTGCAGGTAATGTGCCACAGTATCTGGAACTGTTTCCCTCTGGGTGCATTTATAGTGCTGTCGGCCTTGGAGCCAGCCTGGCGTTCTTCACATGTGTACCAAGAACACACATGGCTGTGGGTGACACTGTAAAAGTAGGAACATGGGGAAAACAAATGTAGTACTTGAACCTGTCACATTATTTGAGGGATTAAAATAAGGAGAGAATAGTGTGTTTTTATTGTATTGCTCCTGTGCGAGTGCTCCTTATTATGGGCTGTCAGCTCTGCTGGGCTCTGCATGTGTTCTGTGGGAGAAAGGATGAGGGAACACTGCTTGCTGTAAGGGGCAGGTCTTTCAGGATAGATGATCTCTCAACGTTGTTTAATATCCTCTGAGAAACTTTCTTACTGAAGGCAGCTGTCAGAAGAGCCTGGGCTGTGCACAGTGCTGCAAGACTGAGGGGCAGGGGGAGCCTGGGTGCTGTGGAATGGAAAGCATTTCTCAGGTTGACTGGGCTGCTGATTTGAAAGTGTTATCTTGTTGCCTTTGTCCCCCCCACCTCCTAGCTAAACGTTTTGCTCCTCCAGCATCAGTTATGACTGCTGAGGCTCCCTGCCCTGTTCTGTTTTCTGGTGGAATGTTTCTTCTTCATTCTGTATAAATTGCCTAAACCACACCCATCTCATTCCCATAAAGGAGGGAAGGAGTGCAGAGCCATCCCTTCATGCTGGTTAAACATGAGAAAAAAAACACTCTAAGCATTCATATTTAGTTTATGCTACTAAGACAGAATTGTCTTTATGGTGCTCTCAAGAGGTGTTTTCTTTGGAAATGAAGGAAGATATACAAAGTATAATGCATATTGTAAGGTATATTAATTTAAAAATCATACATTACCATGGCAGATTAGTCACTGCAGTCAGCATAGGGGTCTGCTTGCAAGACACATCTTGTTTGTAGCCAGGCTGAAGCAAAAATCATTGTTTTAGTGCTTTCAGTAAAGATATGTTTATACTAGTATAGCAAAGCAATTTTCGAAGTACTTTCATGTATCCTTTCAGGTCCTCAGTGGAGGACTTTTGTATGAGTGGTAGGTAAAAACTTGCCGTGCTCACCAAATGGAGCTCACAAACGTATATTGGCTAAATATTACTTAATGATCCCTCTAAACCTGCCACCCTTCCGAACTTTGGAAAGTGCATTTTTGTGCTGTTGTAATTTACTCTGTTTAACATATTGTTAAAAATTAAGAAATGACATAGCATACTTTTTAATCAGCATTTTTGGTGGGCACAAGTGCACATCAGATATACTGTCTGGGTATTTGGGTACTTTTAAAAAAATAAAAATTAGAAAATAGACCCTGAAAGTTCTAACTACACGTCATGAAAGCAGATCAAGACTTTGTGTGCATGTTAAATACAGCTGTTGTGTCATATATATGTTCTTACACAGGGCAATGTATTTCATAGTAGAAAACATTAAGAGATCCAGATTCTCCTGTAGCAGTTACCATAATGGGAGTTGCATTCAGGTAGAATAATGTTAGCCTGTGGGAGGGGGTGGAGGTGGTGGGGTTTGAAGGGGAGAAAAACCAGCAAGAAACCCTTTTGCTGTATCTAAGACAGAAGGATCACCTTTTTTTTTTTTTTTAAAGATTTAGGTATTTTTTGAAGTAGTGCAGGTATCTTATTCCGTCCAATTATAAAGGAAAGCATTACCATTTAGAATGCAAAGAGTCCTTGGTTTTGATTAATAGAAGTGAAATGCAACGGAAATGGTTTGTCTCATAGATGCTAGGAGTAGTAGTTATGCCTGTTCATAATCTCTCTGAGTAACAAAATGAAGGTCTTGAAAGGAATTTAAGCAATGGACTTCCTCATGTGTAGAGCTCAGTGTTCTGAAACCTCAGTTTGAAAAGTAAATGCCATTATTTCATTTTTTAAGTGTATGTAACAATAGAAAATGCAACACTATTAAAATATGTCTTTACAGATGTATAGAATACACTGATAAAATTCAAATTATTTACCATTAAACAATCTTGATAATTTTGATAGTAGTTTTGTAATAGCCTTAAGATAAACAAATGGTGAGTTCTTTCTCGTTCACCATCCTTTTACAGAAAAAAGTATTTTGAGATACTCTGTATTAACCAACTTGTAAACTTTTTTCCCAACATAGTTGCATTTTTCCTCCCTAACTTTATTTTAAAAGCTTCAGTTGGGTGGTGTACTTAAAAGCGAGAGTACTCATTTCTTGTCTGTGTAGCTATCTTTCCTAATGAAGTTTAGAGAGCACTGGAACCTTGCCATGCAATATGGAAAACTGAGATCTCATACAGAAATTCAGCTCCTGGAGTGAAAGCAAGGCCTTTGACACTGTCTAGCAAGGCCTTTGACACTGTCTAGCAAGGCCTTTGACACTGTCTCCCATGAAATTTTAGTGAGCAAGCTGAGGAAGTGTGAGAT
>VXBP01005070.1:16617-31430 GCA_013400115.1 Rhinopomastus cyanomelas | reverse complement strand
CTGTGTTCAGTTTTGGGCCCCCCAGTTTAAGAGGGACAAGGATCTACTGGAGAGGGTCCAGCGGAGGGCTACGAGGATGATTAGGGGACAGGAGGGCATGGCGTATGAGGAGAGGCTGAGGGACTTGGGGCTTTTTATTTTGGAGAAGAGAAGACTTAGGGGAGATTTGATCAATGTTTATAAGTACCTGAAGGCTGGCCAGGAGGGGGGGGACAGGCTCTTTTCACTTACTCCCTGTGATAGGACAAGGAGAAATGGGTGTAAGTTGCAGCAGAGAAGGTTCTGCCTCAACACAAGGGGGAACTTCTTTACTGTGAGGGTCACGGAGCGCTGGAACAGACTCCCCAGGGAGGTCGTGGAGTCTCCTTCTCTGGGGACTTTCAAGGCCGCCTGGATGTGTTCCTCTGTGATCTGTGTTAGCTAGTTTTGTCCTGCTCCGGCAGGGGGGTTGGACTCGATAATCTCTTGGGTCCCTTCCAACCCCTAACATCCTATGATCCTATGAATACGTGAGTTTGTGTGGTCAGTTTCAGAACCCAGTATTTTTGGTCCATTTTATATGGTCAAGGAGCAGAAGGTTAAGGGGTTTAACCCCTGTTCCTGTCTATTAGTCAAATAGTAGTTAAGCTAGTTTTCACAGGAAGTGGTCAGCGTGTTACTACGTTGTAAAAAAATAGATTGCATGCAGCATGCGTATTTTCTGTAAGTAGTTGTATATGATTCTGATACCCTCAAAGAAGATGTGTATTAAGATAACATGAGAAAACAGAAGAATGAGTAAAGAAGATGCTGGTTTATTTACCTTGACATTGATGTTAGGCTTGTCACTTTGGTGAAAATGGAGCACCTTTGGAAATGGTGACCAGCTCTGGTGTATTAGTCTGCTTCTCAATGCTGCCCTCAGAGGTGGTATAAAAACTCATTTGAAATTAATTACATACAATTTTCTTAAGACAGATTTGGCCTTTGCTCTGTGTAAGGAAGGTGAGAATTTGAATTGTAGTATCCTTCACTAATACTGTTATTTGCTTCTCGCTTAGTTCCTGCATTTTTCCACGAAGAAGAGCATGCAACGAATTAATTTTCAACAGTTTCCCAGCAGGTAGAGTTGTGAGTGGCATAAAGAAGATATTTTTGAGGGTGAAACTTCTTTTGAGACCTTTTTTTCTGCACAGATGAGCTCTTTAGGCAGAAATTGTTGGTATTGTTCCAAACCATATCACATGGAAAGCTAAGCACATGCTCTAAAGAATTGTTTCTTTTAAGGGAGTCCCTAGTTATTCAGAGGAATTTTTCGAAGAGAGGGGAGGAGAAGGTCGCTCAGGGTGTGGTCTTGTCCTCCCCTGAACCTGTTTAGAAAGCTCTGAAATCTTGATGAGTTACTTTTTTTTCTCTGTGAAGGCAGCCAGTTTCTTCTCTCCCTTTTTTCAGAATTGTACCAAAGCCACAAGAAGAGGGGTTTAGAATTCTGAAAGTTACCTCATTGTAATTTGAAAAGATATGGAGGTTCTCATGCATTGTTGTTACTTCAGGATGATGTGAGTTGGAGGTTTGTTGAGTTTGGGCTTTTTGCGTGTTATTTTGTTTGGTTTGTTGTTATTACTTTGTGGTGGGTTGTTTTTACTTGAATTTTTATATTTTGAGAATTTAAGGTGGGGAGAGGAAGATACTGACTTCCAGTAATGGGTTGTGCTGACTGCATAGCTGTACAGCATTATTTTGGTTATATGGCACAAAGCTATGTTTAATGAACTGGATCTCTTGTAAAGCAGTTTGAGAGGTTCTTGAAAAAAAAAAAAGCTTGAAATAATATTAAAAAGTTGCAGATCATCAGCTAATTCTTAAATCTTAATTGTGTCTTCGCAATTCTCATCAATTTACTGTCTTGCTTTGTTTTTATTCTGGTAGTCACTTGAACTGGTGCAACAGGCATGAGTATTACCTCTATTGCTTTGAGCTAAATGGCTACACTAGAGTGACAAGCAAAGTTTATCTACTCAAACACAACCAGATTAAATTTTTAAGAGCGTTTCTCTGTTTTTGAAAGCATTCAGAAGATTTATATAATGGGACGTTTTCTTTGCCTTTTTTAAGGAAGTGGGGAATTCAGCTTATGTACTCTGATGTGAAGTTTGTACAATATGACGCACGATAATGAACAACAGAAAAGTTAATTCTTAAAGATGGTTGATAGTGTTTTAGTAGTCTAGGTAAGGAAAAGATGCAATTATTTGCTTAGTTTCTCATAAGCATGTAAGACATTCAAGATCATTCTTGAAACAATTCACTCTGGAATTCTTCCCTTCCTGAGCTATATTAATAAGATTCTTCCCATCCTTTCTTTGAAAGGAATCTTTACTTGTCTTGCCTGGTGTTGCAGTGCCTCGGATAGCCTAAGTTGCAGTCCGCATCCAGCGAGTTGGCTTGACGGTTTTCAGGTTTCTCTACGCCCAGCTCCTTCGGCCCCGCGTTACCCGGACCATTCGCGTACCACTCGAACACCAATATGGTCAGCAGCAAATGGCGTTTATTAGAAGAAATACACACTTAATATAGTTTTCCCTTATCGTACCACCACCAATCTTCTTCACTACAGTTATCACTCTCTGCTCTTCTCTCTGTCCAATGGTGTCACAGCACGCACTCTTTTTTACCTTACTTTGCATTGTTTAGCTTTTCTCCTTATCTTCAAGGACGACTCCTGCAGGTCCCAGGGAGCCGAGGGGCCCCTGTATCTTCACCTCTTGCACATTTGGAGCCCAAGGGGCTGCAAAACAGCTCCTGCTGGATGTGTGGAGCTGCAGGGCCTGCATACGCCCTGCTGCCGTTGCCGCCATCTTAAGAACAGCTAGTTTAGCAACTACAACAGCCTGGCTCTCTTTCTGTTGGTACATGAGTCAATCGTGAAATATTGTATTTTCTTTCATAGGATATTGATAGTCATCTTAACTCAATGCATTCAAATTACTAAGATGATACATAGGAGGTAAACTAGTGAATGGAAAAATGTTTAGATGCTTTCTTTTTTTCAAAGCGAGTAAAATACACAAATATAGCTTGTGAACAAAGTAATTAAAAGTATTATGTAGTGGTTTTAAATTAAAGAAATTCTGTTAAGTAAGCACTTGTCAGTAGAACAATGTATACCCCTCTCCTAATTTTTTTTTTTATTAATGGCTCTTAATTTAAATCTCTGTTTTGTTAAATCTCAAAGACTGTCACTTGAGTTCTCACCTAACTTAGCTTTTTGTAATTATTTCATTATTTTCTAACATAAATTGTGTGCTAACTTTTGTGGGAACAGATGTTAGGAGACCTTAGCACCTATTCTGCCTTGCTTTATTGTCTTGCTTGAAACTTCAAATGTTTCTCTATTTTTTTAAATTAGTCTCGCTGAAGCAGCACTAAAACTGTTTCCTAGTATTAAGTGAGTGTTATGAGGTGCTATCTGTTAATGTTATTTAAGGAGTTGGATAATTACAGAAGAAGGTGACTACAGTACTTTGTATGGGGAGTACAAGGAGCTGTATGTACAGCTGATTGTATGGAAAACATAAATACACCTACATTACAAGTCTCCTAGTATTTCCTTGCAGAAATTCTCCTCATGTCACTGGATGAGTTGTCATTTAAATTCTTTGCTGTAAGTGGTCAATTACAAAAACTATAGTTCTATAAAGTTTTTGGAAGTATAGGTTGGTACTGAACTAGTTTTCAAGAAGCATGGTACAGACATACAATGTGTTGTGGAGATAATATTTTTAAGCAATGGAGAAAAAGTATCTTAGGAGAATCTTAGGAGTCCTAAGACAGAAAGGAGTAACTAGACAGTAGTGCTACCAGCTTAAAGCTAACGAACAACTTTTTAGTTGTGTCTGCTGCTAATAGAGGCAAAGGTCAAGGCAGTAGAAGTAAGGATCCGTTCATAAGGTTTCAGAATGGTGAACATGTCTTTGTGTATATGCTCAGAACTGTTAGTTCGAAAACTGCTTGTTCTATTAGTCTTTCTAACTCATTTGGTGGAGAAGATATATTTTATCTCTGCTCAATGATTTGAGCAGAGGTGTTAAAGGATGAGCCGGAGAGCTTTGTCTATCTCATGTTGTTTTCCCGCAGGCTCTGCCAGCCCAATGTCACCCTCTACAGTGGCTTTCAACAGCAACCCTGGTAGTTGCTTTCCCATGAGGTGTGATAGACTAGTTCCTTTAGTTCAGTTCCCGGTGTGATCTCATTCATTCTGTAATAAGTTATAGATATTTTGGCGTCTACAAAGTCAAACCAGTCCAAGGCCTAAATTCTGCAGTTTTTATGTTTTCATATAGGGCTATACTTGGTTTCAGCAGAAATTTCTGCTGCATTCCACTGCTGGAACAGCAACAGAAAAAAATGTATTTTTTGTTTTCTCTATAGATGAATTAGTAGCAGCAGAGAGAACTAAAAACTGTCTTCCAAGGGAAATATAACTTTATAGTTTAAATCAAACATTTTTCTTCCCATGTCTAACCTCCCTGTTATGGTTTTAGCTCTTAACTCCTCATAGGAGTTATCTTGTTACTTAATTCCTAATGATACTGAGTTCTAAGTTTTCTTTAAGTCTTTTAGATTTGTGAGGCAGTGTGCTTTTTCTTAGTAAATGATTGATGAAAAAGTATAGGTACATTAATTCTGCAAGTAGAAAATGATTGGCTGATAGAAGTGTCAGGCTGTGCCTGCTCTATGTAGGGTTTGATTGGGCCACAAATCTTCACCTTCCAGGTACCTGTGGGCTTCTGCCATGGAGTCCCAAATGGTATCCTGCATATGTACATACTGCTAATGGTACTTACTTAATGTACGTGGATAGTGTTGCACACTACAATGTCTGCTTTCTTTTTCTATGTATTAGGAATGTCCTTTTCTATATAATTTAAATATGAAGTTCCAAACAGTAAAATACACCCTTTTTTCTATACCTTTTTATAGGTCAACTTGGAAATAAACACACAGTTAGAGGTACTGTAGTAGCACTTTTGCTTAACAAATGCCAGTGTGGATTTTGCTTAGGTAATAAAATCTCTAAGAACAGTCTTGTATTTGATCACAGTTATGTTCTATTTCAGATTTTTTTAAGTTACAATGCAAAGAAATGGAAAAAGAGTACAGTTCTGTGTTTCACACTTGAAGAAAAGTTTGTCAGCCTAGGTTCTAGTTTTGTGTTATTTTAAAGTTTGTCTCCTGTATCTTTCCTGTCTGCCACCACATGGATTTTGATGGCACTCTTCCACTAGCTGCATTGTCACCTGTTTGAAATCAACCATGTTTTAAGTTTTACCTAAGTTTCACAGGGCAAAGAATGTTGTGTTCTGACGTTTTGTAGTTTCCTTTTCACGTGATGTACACCAGAAGTAATAGAAATAATACATTAAATGGTACATAGTATTTATTGTATGTGCACGTAAGCACATATGCAAGGGGCTACTATTGCATTTAAGTTAACTGACTTTCTTCCTCGTTCCACTTCTGGGGCAGGTTACTGCTTGGGGGACTTTCAGATACCTGGTGTTACAATTCTTGATGATGTAGTAATGTTTGTTGATATTATATAATTGTAATAGAAGTTTTTCTTAATAGAAAAAAAACTTGCGGAGGTCTTTAGATATCTGCCAATTTGTTAGATGCTTTTACTTAAGTTTTGATAATCCTTTCTGCCACAGTTGAAGCAGAATTTATCAGTATTCAAGACATTTTGTTATTGTTTTTAGAAGAGAGTTGATTTTTTTAATTGATCAATTGGGTTTTTTAATCTAGAAATAAGCTTTTTAAAAGTCAGATGACTAACTATATTATATTCTTTAATTAGAAGGAGATTTTTTCAATGATGTTATTGACTTCTCTCCAAAATACCACCCAGCAATTATATTAGGATCATGAAGTATTTTGGAGAGACATTTTTTCTAAAGGATGAGGAGGGCAGGTATTGAAGGTATTATTATTATTATTATTATTATTGGGATTCAGGTATGTTGTGTGGCCTTCAGCTGTCTTCTGACAGATGAGAAGATAGTACTTCATCTGGATTCAGAAAACTGATTCAGATGTTGACTAATTCAAGTGTGCAACAGTAGCCAGCAAAACATTTATCTCAGTGTAGTTTTATACTTGCCATGTCCCTTCTGCTGATCCTCTCTGTTGCCGTTTCATCTTTGCTGTCTCCTTCTATCAGCTAGAGGTATTCCTGGGATGATAGTGGTAGAAGCAGCAGCTATCGGAAGCTGTTAGGCCTGCAGATCATCTCAAGACACATAGATTTTTATTTTTTTTTTAATCCACTTCCAAATTTCTCCTTGTCACCAAGGTTGAACAGACCTACTCAAGAGTCCTGTTCCCCCTCTTATCCAATGCTGGCTTTGTTTATTGTAATGAAAGTAAGGGTTTCAGGTTTTGCTTTAATTTGCTCTGTCAAACTGTAATTAACACTGACACTGTGTATTTCTGTGTCTTTGTTTTAGAAAAAGCAAACAGCATAACATGTTTAGAAAAACAACAGCAAACGAAACCCAAACCAGGCACAAACACATTAGTGAAGGTCCTGCCTAATGTCCTGAAAGTTTCTTCCTGAATTTTCATGAGAAAATGTCTCACAGTAATTACTTGGAGTTAGGTTTTTTTGCCAGTTGTATCTTCAAGAACCAACACTTTAAAAGTATGCATTCTTATAATACTGTGTATGTAGTTTGCGTTTTTGTTTTGCTCACTAGCTTGTTTTTTAATTTAAAATGCCAGTTTTAATTCAATGATATTTCATTTGGTACTGATACTGCTGTTTTGACATCTAACTTGTTCTTTTAGTGTACCTTGCAAGCACCACTTGACGCTGTTCAGCCGTGCATTAGACAAGCTGTCAGCGTTGTGCAAAAAAAGTCATGTTTGTGTCCAGTGACTAAAGCGTGTCCTTCTTATTTGTCTTGCAGGGACAGGAGAGAGTGGCAAAAGTACATTTATCAAGCAAATGAGAATCATTCATGGATCAGGTTACTCTGATGAAGACAAAAGGGGTTTTACAAAACTGGTGTACCAGAATATATTTACAGCAATGCAGGCCATGATCAGAGCCATGGATACCCTCAAAATTCCATACAAGCATGAACATAACAAGGTAAGATAGATGCTTGTTTCTGTAATTGACACTTTTCCTCTTTTTATTGTACAGAATATGCTGAAGGTCTCAAAAAACCCATGTCACGCAATTTATTCTTACAGCTCAGAAGGGCATTTTTTAGTCCAGCCTTTAATTCTCTTCTCCTTTGCTGCTTTGACAGCACAAAGGTGCTTCTTCTA
Source organism: Rhinopomastus cyanomelas (assembly GCA_013400115.1). Lineage (NCBI taxonomy): Eukaryota > Metazoa > Chordata > Aves > Bucerotiformes > Rhinopomastidae > Rhinopomastus > Rhinopomastus cyanomelas. The sequence continues at coordinate 24,113 of VXBP01005070.1, read as the reverse complement.
AGAGAGCTACTCTTAACAAGATGCCTAGGGGGTTTATCACAGGGCAGAGTTTTAATAGCAGGCTGCTGATTAAGTGTGACTTTAGCTGCCCCTTGTCTTTTTCTCTGAGGCTGTGCTCTGGCCAGAGCACAGTTAAGCCATTCTCTTGATCTGTGGCAGAACATTACTGTTTAAGGTTTGCCGTTAATCATAGAAACATTAGGGCTTGAAAGGGACCTCAGTGTTACATGAGAAAAGTTCATGTTATTGGAATAATGGATGGGAATGCCTGTTTGTGTATAAACTTACAGTGAAATAAAATTTTCAATGCAAGACTTTAAAATAGATTTTTTCTTTGTGATTAACACTGTTACTGAAATTTTAAATTATAAAGTGCATTTGTAATATCTGGAAGGTTGACCTCTGACTACCCTCACTTCTTTCCCGTTTTAAAAAATACATTTACATCTTAAAAGAACGATAACTAATATATTTTAAACATTCCATGAAGGAGAGTTAAGTGCTTAATATTTACTTGAATAAGCCGTAAGGCACATGATTACACAGCTACATCCCCCAGCTTTTGTCACAGGAGTGGTACAACTTCCTCTTGATAATGTTTCTTCTGAAGTGTTTTTACTGTTGAGCCCTTATCAGGAGCTTCATGAGATGAAGCATTTCAGATTTCTCACAAATGGAGGGCTCACCTTTCTTTCAGTCTGGTGAAAAAGTATTGAGAATTTAGTAATTCTGGATTTAAAAATAGTTTCTTTGGGGAATTACTGAGTGATTGTTATATTTGAATAGTTTTTTTACCTATCAGAAACTACCAAAGAGTGGGGACACACACATTAAAGTAGTAAGCTTCTGTTAAGTGGAGAAGATAGGATGAAATAAACTTATGTTAACATACAAATCTTTTGTGACTAAATATATGAAATTTAATTATTAGAATTGAACTGCTATGCATATTTTAAGGCATGTAATTACCAGGTTAAAGAAACGTTTTCTCCATTTGCATCTGCCAAAGTCATTGCAAATGGTCATCACTTTCTTGGTGACATAATGTTGCCGTAGCCAGTTTTGCAGGAGTTTGAGTTTACGCAGTGGGGAGGTCAGGATGATCCTGTCCTTCAAAACCCATATTGTTAACTTTTTTTAATACTGGATGGGACTTTTTTGGAAACACTTGTCCTCACTGACAAAAGATAATATTGAACTTCCTTGTAAGACTCTATCTTAGAAATAACTAGTTTTCCCTCATCACTCTTGAATCAGTATCATATGTGTAAGTAGTATTAAAAGAAAACTGAAGTCATATGTGTTTTTGAGCCACCTGGCTCTGTGTTTGATGTGCACAAAGCTACACCATACTTAATTGAAAAGTTTCTCCAAAATTGTTGTTGATTATAATTTTGCCATAGTGTGTGGAAGTCTTAATTGCAATTCAGTATATTTTTCTCTGTCGCATGCTATGGAGTGTTCTGTAGTTACTAACATTAGAGTGCTGAAATTATATAGTGCTTTTATGTAATTGGAACAAGTTGGGTAGGTTTGGCATAGCTGTATATACATGGCCAGAGCTGTTCATTTTATATAAAAATAACTTTCCTGAAAGTAACAGTCTATGTTTGTGCTCAGTTTCTAGTAGGGCTACATGCATAGTAATATGTAAGACTGGCAGAGTCTCACAAAAGTTCTTATATGAATTCCTTTGGAAATACAGGGGTAACCAAAGTTACTACAGCATTGTGCCATAATAGACAAGATCGTGGTCTACTATGCTTACTTTGTGTTCAAGGTTGGTTAATTTGCTCTTTTTTTTTTTTTTTTTTAAGGCTGTTGAAAACAAACTCATTAGCTTAGCAGTCTAGAAAACACAGGAAGGGCACTTCCCATTAATTTGAATCTCCTATTAGGAAGTCCTGTCTCTGGAGAGAATATCTCAAAGTTTGAGTAACATATTTTTAGCACAGCAGTTGTTTAACACAATAGTTTAGAAGACTGCAGCTCAAGCTAGTATTGGTATGGCTGGACCTCTTTGTCAAATTCTGTGGGGCTGCAGTAGAAGTACGTTTACTGTTCTAATTTCCTACCTTTAACTGAGAAGTTTTAAAATGCAAGTGTTTTAAATCTCCAAATGTTGTTGCAATTTCAGCACTCTCATTGGAAAGTTAGTACTAAGTAAGAGTTGCAACCTTAGTATCACAACAGCATTTTGCTTTACTTTTAAGTTTAGAAGGTTGGTCTGTGGGGAGTTGCATTGGCTTCATAGTAACTAATACAACTAAAGAAGCTGAGACCGAATCTCTAATACTGTCCTGTATTACAATAATGTAGGCTGTTCCTGAGGATTTATTATCAGAGCAGTGGAAGTCAATTGAGAAATGTAACTATTAGTGTTTAGAATGTAGTATCTGTGCAACTTGGTCTAGGTGATCCTGCTGTGCCAGGGGGATTGGACTAGATGAGGTCCCTTCCAATTCCTTATGATTCCATGATCTCAGAACTGATGGTAGGAATCATGACACAAAAGATACTTTTTCATGTTAAACTTCAGAACATGAGCTTTACAGATATTTAAGATATTGGATGAGGGTTATCTCTTAGGGATTTGTCATAGGGAATGGTAGCTTATGGACTGATTTTTAGTTTCCTTTTGGGTAAATACTAATGGGCTTCTGTTGCTTAGTTTTTAATTAGAAGTTATAAAGTTTTCACATGGCTCTTGAATTTTAGTGTAAGAAGTATTTTATGAAATAGGAGAGCCTTATTTTTTTACAGAACTGTTTATAGGCAATTGTAAAAATTGCCTGTCTTTGCACAATTTTGTGAGTGTACAGTACTAACTTCTACAACTGCAGATGTACCAGTGCACATTGGGTTTTGAAAACTGAAGTACAAATTTACATTTTTTAAAGTTTGTGTTTTTAGAAAACTGAACTGTGTATCCTTGCTTCTGTCATTCCTTTCAAATGCTGAAATAAGAAGTGGTCTTCAAAATGGCTTAGAAGACTTTCTACCAGGTGATGTGGCGTCCATTTCTCCTTTACCTCCTTACCATTGTAGTTCTAGCAAATCTATTGCTATACTAAACAACTACAACTGCTGTTACCCTGTACTGTTCTCTTACAGTGTAACTTCTGAAAGATAAGTTGCCTGTCTGCTGTAGCAGACAGTATCAGGAAAGTGTCACCATGTGGTGATTAACAGGCAGGAAGTATTACTTTAGTCCCATGCCCATGATTTCCTGTGAGATTTCTTAAATATTAATACCAAGATAACTAATGTGAGTAATGGTAATAGAACACGCTATAGGAGAGGTTTTAAAGAGTCTGAAAACATGAAAGCAAGTTTTATTGTAAACATAGTCACTTCTTGTTAAGTTTCTAGAAGTGTTTTCTACTGAAGTTATTTCTGTATTTATGCCTGTTCTCTTTGGGAAATGTTTTGCAGTAAAAATATGCAGATATGGGAAGTGCTTTCCGCATCTAAAATCTTACTGGCATTATCTTCAAGTCCGTGTTTACCTTATTAGCTCATTTCTTCTAAGTCAGACAATCTACAGGACCAAACAAATGAAAAATACAGACAGGAAAACAGGAAGGGGGTATGGAGTCAGACTGCATAAATTTTTACCTTGGGTGAAGAGTTGGGAGTGTTAAGTGTTCAAGATCTCTGTGATGAAATGTGATGTTGAACAAACCTAGGATGGAGGAAAAGGCCTCCAGTAGACACCTCACTGGGGACACAAAAGAGCGTGAAGTGAATCCAAAACAAGAGTGTGAAGGAACTAGGAGGGTAATTGACTGTCTGGTGACAGAATATGTGGGAATTCTGGCCTTCTGGGGTGGGGTGTATGTTTCAGGGCTTTGTTTTGTTTTTAAAGCAAGAATTGTGTTCCCGGGATGGTGCATGAATTGCTTATTGGCTTGAAACAGGGATTATCTAGTGGCTTGAAGCAGTTACAGGAACACAAGCAGTACCATCTGTACAAGCAGTATTCTGCAGCATCTCAAGCCTGGAATGCTGGGTTTAAAGCAGGTTACCAAAAAGACATATTTGTAATAATATTGTTAGATATTATTTAATTTATTGTAATGCTGTGTTAGTATTTAATTACTGTCAGATGTTTTTCTCCAGACACTCAAAGTTACCAAATTAGAGCCTTGCAAAGGAGTTAAATGCTTGCAATACCAGGAAGCACCAGATGGATTACCGTGACAGAATTTGAATTGCTGTGGGGCTGGTCAACATGGAGGAGAATATAGTTAGATTTACAGTATCATGGTCATTTAACAACATGTATTCATTTACAGGAACTGAAGATTAGCTGTATTTCAGCAGCTGCGTGAGGTAAAACCTACCTTGCTGGTAGCCATGTTTTCTCATTGATCAGTGAGCTATAGGGACTCCAGTTATACCATTAACAGGTTCTTCCTAAGGTCTTTGCAGAGATTCCTTCACCAAGACTTTGACAATCCTTAGTATATCCCAGCCTCTCCCACTCTTACTTGTCTTCTTATCAGTCTTCTTCCATCAGTCATTTATTTGTCTCATGGCGTACTTCTTTCTCTGGCACCTCTTCAGTTTTGTGTGCNATCAAATCTCCCCTAAGTCTTCTCTTCTCCAGACCATAGCAGGTCTGCATCTACTTACCCCATAGGCTTACAGTTTTTTCCAGCTCTCTTCCTGTTTTCTTTCTTTTCCTTTGTATTTGAATAAATTTGCTTAACCACCCCCCACCATGTAGGAATTTACACCCTAATCTCATTGTACCAGTTCACTCATTCGCTTGCTGTCTGTTTAGAGCTGAATTCATCTTGTATTTGCTGCAATAGATTGGTAAGTTGCTTGTTTCCTCTGCTGTATTCTACTTAACTGTTTCATACTTTACCTCAACAGAAGTGTGAGTTTTGGATATTTTTCCAAGTTTGGGAAGCTACACAGAGTTAAATGTTCCTATTTTTATTTAAAATAAACCTACTGATAAACTTTCTTCCTTTCTGCAGTAAAATAATAGATAATTTTACAAATGTGAAATGAGAAAACTGTCTTAGCCTGCAGTTCAACATAAAATTGAAAACTAAATTGTAGCTGGTTTTTACAGCGCAAAAAGATTTCTTCCTTCCTCCTTTTCTATTTTAAGTGAAGCTCTTTTTTTTTCTTTTTGTAAATACAACCTTTTAAGTGATTAACTGCCCTCTGCCAACAGGAAGGGATAAGTCATATACAAAAACACTCATGTGGTGTGATGCCTTTATTTTATCTTTGCAATTCCACCATTTTACTGTTTCTGCTAGTGTTGAGCATCAATGTGTGGTAACAATGCTGCCAGATTATTGTAAATTTTGTGATCACTCATGTTTCTGGTGCTTTATCCACTGTATGGAAAAATGGGTCTTTCTTTTTCTTTCATTTTCTTTCTGAAAATTTTACTTCAGATATGTTTGCCCCTGAGTTACTTTGCTTGCAGAGGCTGTTGTCTCTAAAAGAAATACTCAGTGAGCATGCTCTCTGGACAATGAAAATAGGAAATACACTGAGGGCAGCTTTTTGGTGTTTATTTTAGTGTAATGAAATTTTGTACTCTTAGAGTTGTTGTGACTTTCTCTATAATTGACATGTAACTATAGGTATTTATACTGTATCATTGAATACAGAAAAGGTATAAACTTAAATTAAGTGTAAGTATTCCCTAGAGGAAAGTATTTGAATGTGGTAGCTTCCTGGTTATTTAGTTCATTTCTACAGAAGACACATTACAAAAGCATTTATTGCTGAAATAATTTCTGATTGGAATATTTTTATAGTAGTTTTCTCCAAAATGTTAAAACTTCATTAAAACATTTCCTTTCTGTAGTAAACATTTCTGGGAACTCAGATCCAAGTTTTATGTTACATAGCATGACTAAATATTCTGGAAATTTTATGTCTTTCTTTTCTGATAACACACAACAGTCACTTGGAATAAAGTTTACTGCAGTGAATGAGTCTTCTGTTAAACAAGCTTGGCTTGGGAGAGAGTGGCTAGAAAGCTGCTCAGCAGCAGCAAAACTGGGAGTGTTGATTGATAAATGGCTAAGTGTGAGCCAGTAGTGTCCTCAGGTGCCCAAGAAGGCAAATGGCATCCTAACTTGTATCAGAAACAGTGTGGCCAGAAGAGATTGCCCCTTGTACTGAGCACTGGTGAGGCCACACCTTGAGTACTGTTCCATTTTGGGCACCTCAATAAAAGGAGGACACTGAAGTGCTACAGCACATCCAATTAAGGGCAGTAAGATTTGGGAAGGGTCTAAACTCAAGTCCTGCTAAGAACAGCTGAGGGAGCTGGAGTTGATTAGTGTGGAGAAAAGGAGGCTGGAGGGAGACCTTCTTGCTGTCTACAGCTACCTGAAAGAGGTTATACAAAGATGGGTTCTGGACTTTTCTCACGAGTAACAACTGGTAAGACAAAAGCAAGTGGTCTCAGATTGCACTGGGAAAGTTTCAATTAGACACTAGGCAAATTCAGGCATTAGAAGATGCTGCTTATTTAGGTGGTTGAATTGCCGTGCCTGGACATGTTTAAGAGTCGTGTTGCTTAGGGATATGGATTAATGATGTGATTCATAGGGTTAGGTTAATGGTTGGACTCAGTGCTCTTTTCTAACATAACCAATTCTGTGATCTATGATTCTGTATCTTTTGTGGGCTTTCTCAACTGCTTGTTCAGTTAGCACTTTCTATGTCGTGAAAGTTGTAATGTCTGAGATGGGAGAAAGCTTTGTCTTATAATAAAAGTAATATTTGGCTTAGTAATTAGGCTAGTGTTACACAAAAGGGTTGTTTTTAAAAAAAACCCACCAAAACACAGCCTGTGCTTTTGTTTTTCTGTCGTGGTTCCATACTGGAAGATGTATTGCCAGACAGAGCTGTTCACAATATTTCTTTTATTCTCTGCTTTTCCTGAAAGATTGTATCTACTTTAACCAGAGATTTAAAAAATCTAAATAAAATTAACATGTGAAGAATTGATTACATATTCCTTCATTAGTCCAGTCACATGCCTATCTGTTACTGGATTATAGGCCCACATAGCTCCACTCTTTGAATTCATTTTGAGAGATGACACAGATATGTGGAATGAGGCCAGAGTCCAGCATTTTGCTTCTGGAAGAGAAGATTAGCCAAGGATATCTAAGCATGGCGTTAGATAGTTTTAATTATTTTCTAATGGCTTTTACAGTGAAACTGAAGGCTGTTGTTGTGGACTTGTGTACCAATCAAGATGATGCCATGACGCAGTGGCTATTACTGAAACCTGGTGGGATGATTCCCACAACTGGAATGTAGGGATAGATGGATACAAGCTCTTTAGGAAGGATAGGCAGGGAAGGAGAGGAGGAGGTGTTGCCCTCTATATCAGTGATCAGCCGGAATCAGTGGAGCTCCATCTGGGGCAGGATGATGAGCTGGTCGAGAGTGTGTGGGTTATAATTAAAGTGAAGACGGGAGGGTGATGTTACTGTAGGGGT
>VXBP01005070.1:1489-16391 GCA_013400115.1 Rhinopomastus cyanomelas | reverse complement strand
TCTGTGTCCAGGAGCAATGTATACCAACAAAGAGGAAAGCAAGGAAGAGTGCTAGGAGGCCTGCCTGGCTGAGCAAGGAGCTCCTGGACACGCTGTCACACAAAAAGAAACTCTATAAGGAATGGAATGGAGGACAGCTGGAGTGGGGGGAATATAAGGATGCTGCGCGGACAGCTAGAGATCTGGTCAGGAAAGCCAAGGCACAGTTTGAATTGGGAGGTCAAAGGGAACACCAAGAATTTCTACAGGTATATGAATGGAAAAGAAGACTAGGGAAGGTGTGGGCCCCCTCAGAAAGGAAACAGGTGATGTGGTTACAAGTGACATGGAAAAGGCTGAGGTTCTCAATGACTTCTTTACCTCAGTCTTCACTGCAAAGGCCTCTAACCACGCTCCTGGGGACATCAAAAATAATGGCAGGGACTGCAAGGAAGAACTGCCCATCATAAGTGAACATCTGGTTCGTGATCATCTGAAGGACCTGAAAGTGTTCAAGTCCATGGGACCAGATGGGATACACCCAAGGGTCCTGAGAGAACTTGCAGATGAGGTTGCTAGACCCCTATATATTATATTCCAAAAGTCATGGCTCTCTGGTGAAGTCCCCACTGACTGGACAAGGGGAAATATAATTCCTATTTTCAAGAAGGGTAGGAAGGAGGAGCCGGGGAACTACAGGCCAGTCAGTCTCACCTCTTTGCCTAGTAAGATCATGGAGTAGATCCTCCTGAGGGTGNGATACACCCAAGGGTCCTGAGAGAACTTGCAGATGAGGTTGCTAGACCCCTATATATTATATTCCAAAAGTCATGGCTCTCTGGTGAAGTCCCCACTGACTGGACAAGGGGAAATATAATTCCTATTTTCAAGAAGGGTAGGAAGGAGGAGCCGGGGAACTACAGGCCAGTCAGTCTCACCTCTTTGCCTAGTAAGATCATGGAGTAGATCCTCCTGAGGGTGCTGCTGAGACAGGCGAATAGTGAAGAGGTGGTTGGGCACAATCAAGGTTCACCAAGGCTAAGTCCTGCCTGATGAATCTGGTGGCCTTCTATGAACAGGTCACAACATGAACGGATGAGGGGCGAGTGAATGATGTCATTTACCTGGACCTGAGCAAAGCCTTTGACAATGTCCCGCACCACATTCTGGTCTCTAAGTTGGTGGACCATGGCTTTGATGAGTGGGCCACTAGATGGGCAAGANCAGGCGAATAGTGAAGAGGTGGTTGGGCACAATCAAGGTTCACCAAGGCTAAGTCCTGCCTGATGAATCTGGTGGCCTTCTATGAACAGGTCACAACATGAACGGATGAGGGGCGAGTGAATGATGTCATTTACCTGGACCTGAGCAAAGCCTTTGACAATGTCCCGCACCACATTCTGGTCTCTAAGTTGGTGGACCATGGCTTTGATGAGTGGGCCACTAGATGGGCAAGAAACTGGCTTGATGGCTGTACCCAGAGAGTGGTTGTTGATGGATCCATGTCCAAGTGGGGCCAGTGACAAGCGAAGTCCCTCAGGGATCGGTCCTGGGAAAAGTCTTGTTCAACATCTTTGTAGGTGACATGGACAAGGGCATTGAGTGCACCCTCAGCAGGTCTGATGATGATACCAAGCTGAGTGGCGCAGCAGACACGCTGGAGGGAAGAGTTGCCATCCAGAGGGACCTGGACAGGCTGGAGAAGTGGGCAAAGCCCAACCTCATGGGTTTCAACAAGACCAAGTGTAAGGTCCTGCATCTGGGTCAAGGCACTCCTAGGCACAAGTACAGGCTGGGCAGTAACTCGCTGCAGAGTAGCCCTGGGGAGAAAGACTTGGGGGTGCTTGTGGACAAGAGGTTCAACATGAGCCAACAGTGTGCACTTGTGGCCCAGAGGGCAACCTGGATCCTGAGCTGCATCAGGAGAAGAGTGGCCAGCAGGTCAAGAGAAANGCTGGGGAGGGACTGTTTAGGATGGTGCATAGTGACAGTACTAGGAGCAATGGAGCAAAGCTGGAGATGGGTAGATTTAGACTACACGTGAGGAGGAAGTTGTTCAACGTGAGAGTGGTGAGAGCCTGGAATGGGTTGCCCAGGAAGGTAGTGGAGGCCGCATCCTTAGAGGTGTTTAAGGCCAGGCTGGATGGGGCTCTGGCCAGCCTGGTCTAGGGTGGGGTGTCCCTGCCTGTGCCTGCCTGTTGGAACTGGATGATGGTTCCTTCCTACCCTGAGTGACTCTGATTCCACGGCTTCTCCAGTCAGGTGAGCCTGCTCTGCCAGGACTAGATGATCTTTCGAGGTCCCTTCCAATCCCTTATGATTCTATGATGTTGCATGAAAAGGTATGCTTCTCTATCTTAAGCTGTAACAGCATATGTACAAATACTATTTGAGAATAAAACTAAGGCAAGTGTAATTCACTGTACCAGCTTCTGAAAGCTAGTCACTTCTTAAAGACACTCTTCCTAGTCAAATAGGTAGAATGTTTTTACGCTCAATGTGTAAGCTTTTTTTTTTGCACTTTTTCCATCTTTTTTAAACCTATGTAATCAGATAAAACTCATTTCCAGAATATTATTTAGAAACCCTATTCATTTTTTAAAAAATGCTTTCATTCCAACATTGGATCAAAAAAGGACTTCTTGAACGCTACAAATCTTTTGCAGTAAAACTTTTTTTTCCATAAAGCTGGAACCTTACAGGTTTCTTTTAGTTACTTTTTCCATCTATTCTTTTTTTCTCTGTCACTCCATTTTTTAATATTGCCTTGACCTCTGAAAAGTTGGAAGCGTACAATGAAATAAAGCCATTCAAAACAGTGCAAAAACATATCGGATATTAAAAATTGTCTAGCAGAGAGTAATCTGCAAACAAAAAAGAAGGGCATGAGACATATCAAAATGTGATGACATTATAAAAAATATTTCAAAGATTTAAAAAAATTTAGATGTGCAGTACCAGGGATGAAATTAACTTCAGTACTTAATATCGGTTTTAGAAAAGCTGGAGTTTAGACAGATTTACCGCTTGCTAAGCAGATTTTCAAAACTTCAGCAGTAACAGGATTTGACTGAATTCTTTGATGGAACAACTATTGGTATTGGACTGACACATCACTAAAAGAAATGAGTGGTTGACTAGTGCATTTATATACTATGCTATGTGCAGTGCAAAATAGATTTTTATTACAAAATGTTGAAGCTACTAGTTTGAGTCAAACTTGCTCATATAAGAAGGTGTTTAAGGTTATGTGTGAGGAAATTAAGGAATGCATAAATGGGCACACTTCTAAAGCAGTCTGCACACAGAGACTAAGTGAGGTATTTCTGCAAGGGAGAATACAGACCATGTAGATGGTTTGTAAAGTACGGTCAAGAAGCTGCAAATGACCCTTTTGTAATTTGGAGGAGGTGTATCTATTTGCACAGCATGTTCTTTAGGATTTGTGTAATGATGCTGTGTCTTGTATAATTCAGGCGTTACTGCTCTAAGAGAGGAACCTAAACTTTAGAGGTTTTTTTTTTTGTTTCACCTTAGGGTAGTTTAGTGCCACTGACTTTATTACTTCATATTAGACTTCATTATGAGGCTCACTGTCAAAGGCTGCATTTAAAACAAAAACTTATCTGCTTAGGATAGTTTTATTTCTAAGAGCATGGCACTAGTACAGCCTGGCAGCTCATGTCCTTGTGTGATAAACAATGACTCACACTAGCTGCCCTTGCATTAATGAAGAAGTCATTAACTGCACTGCAAACTGTTTTAAATAGCTTCTCCCTCCCATGACAAAAGAAATACTTCTCATTTCTGTTTCAGAAAAGAAATTTACATTTTGAAGTCGGTTTTTGAGGATCTAATTTCAATGATTGAGAGAAGCAGTAGCTCACTTGCTTCCTCACTCTGTTGTTTCCTGATTCCAGTTGTGTGTGTATGTTCTTGCTGCTATGTTGCTGCCTATCTGTCCTGTTTCGAACGCTCATCATCTTTTGTGGTCTTCCTGTAGAGTTTCCTGTGTGCTGCTGTCTGATTATACCATATGAATCAGCAGTATGTGTGATGTTTTGCCTCTCTGACAAACAAGAGAACTGCAACAATAATATTTTTAGTTTTTTCTTCATTGAAGGCAATGCTATTCCAAGAATTACTTTCTTAATTTGCATTGGAATGATTTATGTGATCTAGGAGGTCTTTTCTGATTTATCATCTATTGAGTAGTATTAGTAAACAACCTCTTAGGAAACACATCCCAGGCAGATACTATAACTCTCTAGCTATACTGAAACAGATACCATCTACAGAAACTTTGCCAATATAAAATGCAATCAAGTTCTGGCTCTTCAGATTTTAATGCTATTTTTAATTGTATCCTGCGTTATTGGTGCAAGCTGCATGAGAGTTAGGTTTTACAAATTCTTTCCTTTTAGGAAAGGAATGAAAACCAGTTTTCTCATGTGAAGTTACCACAATGAGAGGAAATTTAAAAAAATATGTCTTGGAGGGAGTTTGGTAGAAATGTGTGTGAAGTGGAGGGGTCAATGGGGCAATTGCTGAGTTATCAACCTACTTTTAAAGCAGGGATTAATCCCTCAAGACAGTTTTGTTTGGTAATGCCTCTCCAGTGTTCAGTTGGTCACGTTATGTCATTATTCTTTGAACATGACAGAGCTTTATCATTATTTCTCAATAGAGTACCAAATAATCATATCCCTACACACAGTTTTGGGGTTTAGGGGGTTATTTTTCCCATTCTAGGTTTGGCAATTATATCTCTTTGTTTGTGTTAAGGGGTTTTTTTTGTGGTTTTCTTTTTTGCTTTCACCTTGGGTATTCTCAGCATCGGATCTTGTACAGTTTTATTCTGCTCAAGAGTGTAAGACCAGGATAATAAACAAGAACTGTTATACTGCTGGATTTTTTTACCTGGTTACCATATTGGTTTTTTGAGCTTGTAGACTTTGTGAAATTTGATTAATTTGTCAGCAGAGTCTAAGTTTTCTCCAGTAATGTGGATTACAGAATTAATCAGATGAGATCATTGTTTGATGTAGCTCCATCACCTACCTTTCAGGTTATACCAGCTACAGAACTTCAGAGAATTCTACAAATGTTTGTTAAAAATAAGTATGTTCAAGTGGCAAAGGAACCAAACAGAAAACAGCACCATAATTTTGAGTCTGCAGTTGATGGCATTGCACAAAATAAAAATATCCCACCTATAAGCTAAATGAAAAGAAGAGGAACAGTAACTGTGTTTTCCTTACATTGAGGAAAAATGTAATGCATGCTTCTAACTGTGAAGCTAATTTTGTCTTGGAAACTGGAGTTCATAGTTAAGTCTGGTAACACCCAAATTTCAGACATCTTCATTCATCTCTATCTCTTTGTTATACCTTACTGCATCAGATGAGTGTAATGAAAGTAACAAGGATAAATCTTCACTGTTACAATCTGTTACACCTATTGGCACTATTACAGTTCACAAATAAAATCAGTAACAAAGCAAAGCATTTTCCTCTGCAGTTCATACCTTTTTTTTTGCCTTCAACACAACCAATTATAGAAAAGGGAAAGGGTTACACCTTTCAAAAATGTTTCTTCTGTTTTGAGATAGTCTTGCTGTTCTGTCAGTCTGTGCTGCCTTTCATCTTCTTACAGTGTGTTCTTATGCAGATACTTGTGCTCATTAGAGATCAGTGAGTATGTCTACAATATTAATAAACAGACATTGAAACAGTCCAATGCTGGGAAAGTCCTGGAAGTTGTTTGGAAACTGTTTGATGGTGGAGTTTGTTCTCCCTCCTTTCCATTGTGCTTGACTGTCACTTCAGCACTCCTTGCCCCATGTGAAGTAGCCCTCCAGTCATGAGCTGTCCCAGGATGAACCCACATCCAATTTACAGTCTGGAGTAATGAGTGGGGAGCAGCAGTAGCATGTCCAGCACCTGCTACTGTGGATCACCATGAGTACAGAGTCTCTTCAAGCTGTGTTCTTTGACTGTGTGAATCAAGGAACATAGCTGCAATATGCTGTAGGAGTCCTGTCTCTCATCACTCACACTTTCATTGTCTTGGGCAGCCTTAAGAAAATCTGTTCTACCAGAAGTGTTGAATATGCTTGCTGAATCTGGTCAATTTAATCTAAATATCCTATAGTAATGTCTTAATTTGTTTCACTTGATTAATTTACTTAATTCTAATAGCTAGCATAGCTGCTAATAACTAAATTGGAGCAACATGTCTAAGAACCTGAGTAGGGACCTTGGATAGCATCCCACAGCAAGTATATTAACGCTAATGCTATTTACTTTAAAGAAAGAATCTTGAAGCAAATTAATTTCAGCACAGCAATTGTCTTTTTCCCCCCCCTGTTTTTTGACCTCTGTATGAAACAAAGTTATTTTTGTGAGGGGTGATTTTTGTGGAGGTGAGGAGTTGTTTGTTGTTTCTGGCCTTTTTTGGTGAGGTCTGCTATTTTTGCTTGGGTTTGGTTTTGGTTGTTTTTTCATGGTAGCAAAGTTACTTTTAAGATGTAAAATTCCATATACTGGATATGAAACAACAGTGATTTAACTATAACTTATAAGTAAAGCAGCTTAAAAAGAGCTTTTGTTTCAAACATACTTTATTTTAATACTGCCTCTACAAAAAAGCAGTAAAAGGAGATATTCTGGCTTCAGCAAACAGTTTTTCTCTGAAGAATCAGAAGACAAGCTGCTTCTTGTGGTATCAGTTCTTCTAAATATTAAAATCTCCACTCTTAGCTGAAATATGTCTGATTTCAAGCTTTTTTTAATAGCTTGTTCATTTTACTTGCAGTGTCTAGACAGATAGCAAGCCTTTTGATGTTTTTATTCCTAAACTGAACAAGAGAACACATAACTGAGCTGCTAGTTCAACTTTCAACAGCTCTCTATTCCCTTTTTTTGAAGTGACGAGATCTGCCTTCTGTGAGAAGTTGTAAAAAATTAGTCCTAATTTTGGGAATTGCAGAATTGTGCACAGTTGTTTTTGCAATAAGTAAACACCAGTGCTTTTGTAGAATCATACAGTAGCTTAGGTTTGAAGAGACCTCAAAGGACATCTAGTTCCATCCCCCTTCCCTAAGCAGGCATGTCTTTCATATTGCCCAGAACGCCATCCAATCTGCTCTTGAACGCTTCCAGAGTGGGGAAGGTGCCTCACCACCCTAGTAGTGAGGAACTTCTTCCCAAGATCCAATTTAAATCTACTGTCTTTTACCTTGAAACTATTTTCCCCTTTGTACTATAACTACAGTAGCACATAAAAAGTCCTTCTCCAGCTCTTCTGCAGGCTCCTTTCAGATACTAGAAGGTTCCCCTGGAGCCTTGCCTTCTCCAGGCTGAACAGTCCCAATTCCTTCAGCCTGTCTTCAGGTAAGGGAGTCCAGTCCTTTCCTTCATCATGCTGGTTTTTTACCTTGCATTACCTACCACCTCTTATCCTCTTTTTAATGCACTTACTTGCTGTTTAACTGTCCAATATCACTGCTTCAATTGTATGAAAACAGGATAGTTTTTGCAGCTGAAGTCAGACATAACAATTAGGAAGGCAAAGCTTATTTGCCTGTGTTAGAATTCTTCTAATTGAATGCCGGTAGCAGAAGTGGATTTGTGCCCAGAAGATGGATGGTGAAAGTGCGGTGAGACTTCTGATAAGATAGCTCTTTTTAATTGTACCAACAGCTGCAGTCCAGGAGTCTGACTGACTCAGCTAACCAGTGTTTTCCTCCACTCCCTCTGTCTTGTCAGTACGGGTCCATAGTATGTAGTGATAGGGTATGTGACATTCTATACAGATAAAGCACTCACGCAATCATTGTCCATAGTACATAGGTCAGCTCAATAGGTTGTAATGACAAAGTGGGGTGTACAAGGCAAGCAAATGAAGCTGCTCCAGGTAGTAGAAAGCTTGGCTCAAGAAAGACCCATTTCTATTGTCTTTAAATCTGCAGTTACCTAGTCATTGTGGGTCTTTTTAACCAACACCCCACTACTACCCCAGACCAGCAGCTTGTGGTTCAGCTGCCATGTGATTTGCATGTAGGTAACAAAATGGGTAGTTTATCCCAGAGCTCATTCTCAGGTGGAAACACCTTTGCCTCTAATTTTATACAAATTGTCTGTTGTAGGAGTTACTCTTGGCAGGTAATAGTATTTAGACTCAGTTCCTGCATTTCAGATTAAGACAGAGATGGTAAAAGGCTTTTCTATGCATTTTTTTCAACAAAGCAATACAGATGATGAGTTAATTGAAATAGTAACCAAAAACATGAGTGTTCTTTCCATTAATTCACTCTACAGGCATCTCCCTCTTGACAACAAGCATTCCTCCAAGCACAGTATGAGTCTAGTGAAAGTTCTCATGTAAAAACCTGTGTGAAAAAACTACGTTAAAGAAGTTTTCACAGAAATCTTTGTAGTATAAATTGAACTAGATCTGGTCTATAATTATTTTTCTATGTCTTTCCCAAGCACATGTATGACTCAGCATTAATTATGATGAGTCCAGTGGTTGTCCTCTTAATCGTATTGATGAACACTTGCTCATCCTGTAAGATTTATCCTTTAAGAGCTTAGTAGTATGAATAAAGGTTGCATAATTTGGCTTAGTATATTTGAAATGTTTGAAAGATGGATCTTCGGCTGATTGTCTTCCTCACTCAAAGTATGGGACTCCTTAAAGATCCTTAGAACTCTTTAAATTAGTTCCTTAAGGAACTAATGCATCGTCTGTACTTGGTGTTAAGGCTGAGTCTCAATCTGTGATATTCAGAGTGCTGTCAATAATAAAGTTTCTTGGAACAAAGACTTTACAAAGTAACGTATTGCAGGTCACCTGTTGTGAGGCTTTTCTTTGTTAAGACTGTCAGGAACAAGAACTGTCAATATTACTGAATATCTTACTGAAGTTCAAAAATAAGAAGGAAGCACATGTCCAGATAAAAGAATGCAAATACTAATTAATTGAAATGCAGTTAGTGTTGTCTTTAACAGTGGAATATTCTGTGGCTTTTGTTTGACTTAGTAGATTTGAGGGGTTTTTTTCCTTAAACATGTAAACCCATGGCATGGTTCTTATGCTCATGCAACCTGACTCATTTTTTTCCCTTGTATCTGCTACCTGGGCTGGGGTGTGGAAATTAGCTTCTCGAATTATGTTGCCTGAACTGATAATTTTAAACTTCATCTGAAGCTGTTACCACTGAAGTATTTTTTGCCTTTTAATTGTGGAGTATTAAAACAAATGAGTGCTAACAAAACAGCTACTCCTGATGGGGCTCTTTTCCCAGAAACACAGTGTTCAGTAGTAATTGTCACAGACTTAATTCCGTGGGTTTAGGTTTAGATACTTAATAGCAAGCAAACTAGAAATAAGTAATAGTTGTGTTGATGAGTAACTATCTAGTTGTGTTCTTTTTATCTGTTTCATTCATTACTTTTCCATCTCCTACCTGCAAGATGAACACTTATTGTAGGCCTTGATTGAATTAAGTGTTATGATGAGTGAATTGTGTAATTTCAATATTATATTATTTAGTTGTTTCTATTGTTGCTTCCAAGGCTTAAAATATGAGTCTGTGCAGTCAGCAGCTGAAGTAACGAAGAGGGATTTGCTTGTTACCTGGCAAAGTCATACATTTTCTGGCAGTTTAACTTAACTTCCACGACATAGTCATTCACCTATGAGATCATTTTGACATTTGTGAAGGGACAAGAGTCTAGCAGACACTTTGGAAGGAGACAAAACCTAATGAGACAGAATTAATTAAATGAATAATTAATAGGTAAAAAAAACTCCCAATCCCACAAATCTACAGTGGGCAGTAATTTTTAAGATCTTAGCAACACCCAGCAAATAGCTACTGGAGAGGGGAAGATGGAACGTAGGAGGTTCTGTATAAGTATGAGAAGAAAATTCTTCACAGTGAGGGTGATAGAGCACTGGAACAGGCTGCCCAGGGAGGTTGTGAAGTCTCCTTCTCTGGAGACGTTTAAAACCTACTTGGGCGTGTTCTAGTGCAACTTGATCAAGGTAATCCTGCTCTGGCAGGGGGATTGGACTAGATGATCTTTCAGGTCCTTTCCAATCCCTAATGTTCCGTGATTCTGTGAAAGGTGTTGTTATCTAGATTAGTTGTGATATATCACAGAAACTCATAATCATTTTGATTGGAAAAGACCTGTAAGACCATAAAATCCAACCATGAACTCTACTGGTAAAGCCCACCACTAAACCACGTCCCTAAGCTCCTATCTACACAACTTATAAACAGATCTAGGGATGAAAATTCAGCAACATCCTTGGCCTGTTCCAATGCCTTATGACACTTTCAAAACTGAAGAAGTTTCTCCTGATGTCCTAAATGTGCTAGACTGGAATTACTGGGACTCGCATTTTATATACACTCTGACTGTAAGGTGATGGCTTCTTCGGTCCTGCTGAAGAGAAGTAATCTTTATTCCTGAAAACCTCTGTTTGTATGTATGTGTCCCTCTCTCTTCTCAGGCTGTGTTTTCAGTTTTCCTCCTCCTTAAGAGTCTAGAAGTGCAACAGTTCTGCGTTTTACATTTTTTACTATGCTGTTCCCATGGTATCCCTACTGCTGACTTGTTGATTCCTTCTGATGGTGTTTGACAGAGCTGTGAACAGCAGCACAAACAGGTTAGCCTGCTGCCCATTAAAACTGAAGAAGACAGCAGCGTTTTGACATGCATGTGAATCGTACAAGACAAACAAACTTAGAGCTTCATAAAATAGCCTTGAAAACGGAACCACAGAACCAAAACAAGCAGCTAGAGTTACGGAAGTGGTTGATATGTGTTCTATACAAAGGTTTTCATTGAAGTACTTCAGCACTGTTACATAAATTGGGAGGCACACTGATATGGGGTTGATGAGGGAGCCTTTTCACTGTTTCAGTGGTTTAATTTCTTTACAACAGAGCGAGTCCGTGCAACTCTTGTCTGCCTGATGCATTGCTGGTGTAACTGAAACTGTCTCTTCTTGACCACTTCCCACTCACTCCAAGTGCAGCAGGCAGAAGATGCTTGATCAAGAAAGATGCTACAACACTTAACTCATTAGTTCATAAGCTTCATCTGCCTTTATTTAAGCTGTTTCCTCTGTGTTTTAGGCTCAGCCTTTAAACAGCAGTCTCTTTCAGTGAGAAGTAAGGAGCCCTGTAGAATTAAGAGGCTCCTCTGTTATTTGTGATGCTGTTGTGAGAGTAATATGGAGAAAGCAGTGAGCTGTGTGAGCATTAGATGTGACAGCGCTGAAGGGATTCACTGCAGCAGTCTGTAATGTTTTACATCTTAGCTTGTCAATAACAGTGTGGTGAATCATTGCAAACAGTTGGGCAGTGGTTAGAAAACTCCCTACAGGTGACCAAGCAGCCATTAGTGTATAATAACAACGTATGTAGTGACTCAGCTGTGTTTTCAGTACTTAGATGGATTATAATGGTCACCTACTAGGGTGAGGTCTGTCTCACTGGGTCTTGGAAACTGTACTGTTTCTTGCTTGTCATGTTCTGCCAACACTGAATAATAGAGATCTTAAAGTGTCATAATATTTGGCTTCATTAATGTAGACATTCATGTGCATTATTAAAAGAGGAAGTCATACTGCCATGCTTCCAGTTCTTTCAGAAAGGAATTATCAGTGTATCTTCTGATGAACAGTTTTGTAGGAATGGCATTGGTTTTTCCTTGCAGCTTTAATTATTTGTTGTTAAAAATAATTTTGGAAAAGACTGAATAAAACCATGACAATCCTAAATAACTTTTGTCAAAATAATTTTGTTGCCTTGTTTCTGAATGTGTCACTCTTGTAATAAAAAAAGTAGAACATCCTAGATTATATCCATTAAAAGAATAGAGAAAGCTTTCGGCATTGTATGCTATATGAGAAAGACAATAATGAAATTAAAGTTAGAAGCAGGTTACAGTTGACATAAAATACTGTATGTTTGTCTACTCAGGAAAATTACATTCCAAAATACTCATGTATTAGAACATGCCTGTTTTGTAGCAGTGGTTAGGGAATTTATGACTGTTTAACAAGGAAAAGAAAAAAATTCCTAGTCCATATAAATTATGGCATAATATCAGAGAGAAAATTTCTAAATGTGTTAACTTTTAAACAGTTCAGCAGCCATTTGCAGTAAACTCACTCCTGTTCAAAGCCTCATGAAATAAGCATGATGTGTATTGTTTTGTGTTTTGAAATGCTAACTAAAAAACAGAGGAAAAAGGGTGCACGTTGTAATTAGAAGTCACATAGAACTTTATTGTCCTGTGCATTGTCAAACACTGTGACTTTGTAGAGCTGCATCACTAGAATTTGTCTCCCATGTCCTGTCCCTATGTCATTTGTGTGCCTATTTCCATCCCACTCCACTTAGCTACAGAGTGGAACACAAGGTAATCCATTCATAGTGTCATTTTGCTGATTGTTAGATTGTTTTTCAGTATATGCCTGGGTATCTTACTCTCCCACTGATTTGCAGCCAAGTGGCAGAGCCTGTATACTTAACAAAGCAAAAAGGAAGTTTGCCCACAGTTCTGTATAATGCCAAAAACAAAAGAAATAGAAGTGAGAAAGCACAGAACAAAATGAAGTTTTTTTATACAATTGGCCTTTAGTTTTTATTCAGTGATCCACACTATGTAGGTCAGGGAAAGCATGCAGCTTGGCAACACTTAACGTTTCCATTTGACTTTATTGTTGGTCTTACAGTGTTTAATTTAATTTGAGTGTGCTTCCTAGTTGGTATGCATGGGAAGTAGTCTGGGGGAGAACTACTGGAAAAATGTAGCAGGTGTGGGCCTGCTGAGGTGTGAAGCTTCTGTGAATGTTCTGCTCTAAAATCAAAGGGAATTTCTTGTTCCTGGACTTTGGCTCTAGCTTTACTGTGGTCGCAAATTTGAATAAGCTCTTTGTAGATTTAACACATGGTTACTTTAAACCTTTTCCTTGATTTCCAGTATATTCAGAATTACCTTCTGGTAACTTAGATTTAATAAATATATGAAACATATCTAATAAATCCATAAAACCTCACATGCACTGTTGGCCTGCCTAAACGGGAAGTTAGTGAATATATGTGAACTACATTAATAAACCTGCTGAAAGAAAAATTCATAGTTCTAAGTATGTAGGCTTTTAATGGTAAAGTGTTCAAGTTTAGATCACATTGGACTCTATATGAAGAAGTTCATAATGTTTAGGGATGTTTTTCATGTCTTTGAAAGCTAATTGTGAAATGTAGGATTTTTGGGTTTATTGCATTGCGTTTGAGATTGTAACCTACAAAGGAAGTACTGGAAGCCTCTCATTTCTGAGATTCTGATATATGAAGAGCTGGAAAACGCATTACAGTTGTTAATTTTCAACAGGAGATAAAGATGAGTTTCTTACACTTCTGATTTCTTTTCTTTCAAGTTTGGTGATAAATAAAAGAGTAAGATTTTATGCTGTAGTAGCATAGCACAGCAAGCTCATATGTGTTACACCTGCGTTTACTATGCAGGTTTATATATTCGCTGTTCCTAAGCTCCACTCACCTTTTGTGGTCAGAGTGTGTATCAGTAATATGAGCACCAACATAAAACTATGCGATGATCTTGGGCAGTATGTGCAAGGATTTGGAAGTCTGCAGGGGCAGAGCCTGTGAATGCAAGAGCGAAGACTTGAAGCAATGGAAAATATGTGAAACAATGGAAAGGAATAATTAAGGATAAAAGTAGAGGTCGCAAAATTATAACTGCAATTTTTGTGACTGCATTTTATCCAGTGTATAACACTCTTCAGTTTTTTTCTCTTCCCTGATTTAAAAAATTTTTGTATTAAAAATGTTTCTTGTAGTAAGTAGCTCTAAAGGGAATTAATGAATATTTATGTAGAGTTCATTTCAAAAGGATAATAAAAAATGAAGGAAATACCACTTATGGAAGGTAGTTCCCAGCTTTCCTTCCATTTTTTGTTTGTTTTGGCATTCAGTTGTCCTAGTTCTTCAGCAAGACTTTAATGATCTGCTTTCCACCTGTTGCGGTGTTGCTATGTATTGAGAGTAGACTTAATAGAATCATAGAATCATCATGGCTGGAAAGGACCTCCAGGGTCATCGAGTCCAACCTTTTCTCCTAGTTTCTAACCGGTAGACCATATCCCTAAGCGCTGCATCCACTTGTTCCTTAAACACCTCCAGGGCTGGTGACATCACCACCTCCCTATGTAATCCATTCCAGCGTCTAATAACCCTCTTAGGAAAGAATTTCCTTCTGACTTGAGACCATTTCCCCTCGTCCTGTCATCACTAATTGGAGAGAAAAGACCAACACCAGCCTTGCTACAACCTCCTTTAAGGTAGTTATAGAGGGCAATAAGGTCCCCTGTCAGTCTTCTCCAGACTAAACAACCCCAGCTCCCTCAGCCTCCCCTGATAGGGCATGACCTCCAGCCCCTTCGNTCCAGATCATTGATAAAGATATTAAACAGGACCAGTAATGTGTCTCCAGAGACTTCAAAGCATGAATAGTTTAGTCTGTACTTAGTTTAGGACCCAGAATTTTTTTTTCTCATATTTCCAGAACATCCCCTTCCATATTACAAAAGAATTCCGTGAAGAAAATAATTCTGCACCTGTCGGCAGAATTGTCAGATTCCAAACTAGGTTGTTCTAGGAGGTTCTTCTGTCTTATTTCATCTGCTGCATTACCAAAAGTGAAGTAGGAATTGTTTTAGGACTTGTTTTGGCTTTGAGTTTTTGTTTTGTTTGTTGGATGATTTTTTTGTTTGGTTGAGTGTTTTTGCCTTCCCATCAAACCTGTGGATTCAATCTAGCCCTTCTGCCAATCCATGGGGAATGTCATTCTTATGAGGAATTAGTATCTGGCTT
>VXBP01005069.1:495862-547019 GCA_013400115.1 Rhinopomastus cyanomelas | reverse complement strand
TGATTCTATGATTCTATGATTCTATGAACCATGCAGGTTTTTAATCAAAAGGAACACATGAATCAATATTGGAAAGCAGAATTTTTCAGTGCAGCTGAACATTTTGTTCACAGCTGAGAGAATAATAATTTTGAGGCTTATAACTGCTACACATACATGAAAAAAAACTTACAGAATAATATATATTATGGAGTATGTGGATTTATTCACTTAGGTACATTGCTCCCAGAGGAAGAGAGAGATGTAAAAATATTGATAAATCAAGACAGTGACAGTGTGGAGGAACCTGTCTAAATGTGGAGTATACTTAGGGTATTTAAGATAAAAAAAAAACGACGTGTGATGTCTGTAGTTACCTCTTGGTGAACTCGAGGCATATCTTCATTTCTGGTCCTCCACACGGCTGCGTCTCAGGATTGTCTAGTGAAGTGCACTGTAATTCCTGCATTATAACTACATCTCAGTTCCTTGCATAAGTAACTGCACGTGTCCTGCCTGTGCACTGCATAGAAACATATTAAGATGTGCCACCAGCACAAAAGCAAAAATGCTTCTGTATTTTGTGGTCTAGACATAGCCAAAATCAAACAGTCCCAGAGCATCTCTGTTATGACAAAATAGTATATTTGGCACTTATCTTGATTTTACCTGAAGATTACCCCATGTTTCAAGATTCCCTCAGTCCCTGCCCAACATAGAAACATATGAGAATAGTGTTGCAAATAATGAAGAATCTAACGCTGAAGACACAATTAATTATTAACTCCATAAGGAAATTAAAAAAAAAAAGAAAAAAAAAGAGAATTATTGTAAAAAATAGAAAGTTGGCATTGATTCCTTTTAGCTCAAATTAGCTAGTGGGGCACTCAGTCTTCTTTGATCATGCTGCTAGGGAGACTCTGTGCTCTGTGGTTTGCAGAAACTGGCTATTATTCAGAAGAACTGAGCTAAAACCCTTACATTCCCTTTAAGTGCTCCTCGATCAAAGCTTTACCTCAGATCACTGGCTATGGATTTAAAAAAAAAATCCAAAACAGAAAGGATAGGATAGAAATCTTCTGTTTCTGTCAGATTATTTTGAGACACTAAGGTCCAGTCAGTTAAACTGACTGAAAAACATGCTGGTAGAAAAACAGTGTAGTGGAAATGAGCTTGGTGAACTCAAAAAAACACAATAGCATCAGACAATGCAGACTGCTTCCCTGGGCTTCCTGTCATACAGCTAGTCTCTAAATCCCAGCAGAGCCAGTGAAGGTAAACAACATTTTATAAAGCAAACACAGAAGTCTAGGTCTTTCCTGTTTTTCATAATGAGGTCACCTGAAAAATGATCTAGATACATCTCAGGTGTTTGTTTTCTGTTGTCTCCTGCAGCTGTTATGCAGAGAAAGGAAGAGTTTTCTTTCCTGTTATTTGCGTTTTTAACACATCCTGTGCCTATCAATACTGAAGAAAGGAAGAAAGCATGAAAAGCATGGACTATGCAAACATTTTCTCCTTATACAGGTCATTGATGCGATGAGTCATGAAAGGAAAACAGAGTTCAGGATGCTCGTAAAACAAAAAATTATTCACAAATGAGTTGTAAATTTCCCCATTAAAGAGGTAGCAAACAGTTTGTATGAGGTGTTTGAATGGCACAATATTATTCAGGAACTGCTTGCTCTTGAATGTTGTAGCTACAATAACATAACCTCATGCATTGTTCAAAAGCAAAGGGAAGTCTCAACAAAGTACTATATAATTTGTTTTATGAAATGGCAAATTAAATAACAAATTCTGGAAGCACATAAAACCTTGTTTAGCACTGATTTTTTTCCATTTCTTCAGCACCATTTACAGGAAGTTCTTATGTAAAATGTCCACTGGATTTATCTACATTTTACAGTTACCAGAATTCAGTGATCTCTAACTGAGAAAAATTCTTGGGAATTCTTGAGACTATGGGGAATAAGGATCCAGGCAGCAAATGGTCACTTGAAGCAAGATACATTATCAAAAGCAGTTAAGAAATGGCCGTTGAACTAGCCCAGGCACAATGACTGAAAGGTGATCCATAAAAAAAGAGGAAGAAAGAAACAGCTACAGCACGAACACAAAACCTTAACAGGATGAAAGGGAAATCTACTGCTTAATGCTTATCTTCACTGCACCAGTTCTGCACCAGGATAACCATCAGCTTCAGGGTGGCTGCTTCTTTTGTTCATCCATGCAAGCTGGGTCAGATTTGAGAAGACACTATCTCCCTGAACGCGTTAGCACTCTGTGTTCTGAAGATGAGTTCTTCTGATACTTCCTAGAGTTAGTCCTTAAGTATGTGGATTCCTCATTAACTGAGTCCACGAATGTGTAGGTACACAGTAAACCAATGTTTGCCTTTAACTGATGCACATGACTTCACCTAGAACACAGTAAGGACTTATTTCTGGGTAGAAGATTCAGTGCTGAAAAGTAAATGCTGTATTTTGGTTTGTTATTAGTGAGAGAATTTGAGATGGGATTTAGGAGTGAAAACATTTCTTTATGTAATTGCTTATGGAAACGACATCTAATAACAATAAAATAACAATGTGCAGACATTTTTTATGAAACTCCAAGAAAGACTCAAGTTCTCGTTTCCGCAGACTGGAAGGGAAAAAATGGGACTAATTTTTATTTGATTTTGTAGAGTCACATTGTCTTTTTTCCATACTGAAAAGTGAACAAACAAAACCCCAAAGCACATCAAAGGTGATGATGGTCATTAAATTTTAAATCACAGATATATACAGACATTTACTGCCTGATTGGGTTCTGAAAGATTAACTTGGCGTAGGAGCCACAAGTTCAGTTAGATGGCTCGAGTGTCTAACGTGTAGCTGATTTATTGTTCTCTGGGGACACAGGGAATTGAAATCTGACAGACAGGATATGCTGTACACACTTACTGGCAGCACATTAATTCCCAGAAGTCAGAATGCATGCATTACAAGCAATGGATCTTTTAATTTTGCTTTGTTTTTCAAGAAGTATACAGCTGAAAATAGCAAAGATGATGCCTGGATACCTGAGTAACTCATTTAGGGTGAACTGGCACACGAGAAGAGGAAGTGTGGCCGTCCAAGAAGCACTTCAAGGAAGGCTTACAGGCATGCTTGCGTCACAGCGAAACTGAAGAGGTGCGGTCTGGATGATGGGTTATTGAGGTGGATCATGAACTGGCTGCAGGATAGAAGCCAGAGAGTAGTGGTCAGTGGAGCAGAGTCTAGCTGGAGACCTGTATCTAGGATAGTACCCCAAGGGTTCATACAGGGATCAATACTATTCAATATACTCATTGATGACTTGGATAAAGGAACAGAGTGCACTGTCACCAAGTTTGCTGATGGCACAAAGCTGGGAGGAGTGATCGAAGCTCCTGCAAACTGTGCT
Organism: Rhinopomastus cyanomelas; assembly: GCA_013400115.1. Classification (NCBI taxonomy): domain Eukaryota; kingdom Metazoa; phylum Chordata; class Aves; order Bucerotiformes; family Rhinopomastidae; genus Rhinopomastus; species Rhinopomastus cyanomelas. Next base: position 543,608 of record VXBP01005069.1, on the reverse strand, counting down.
GCCATTCAGTGAGACCTGGACAGGCTGGAGAGCTGGGCAGGGAGAAATTTAATGAACCGTAACAAGGGCAAGTGTAGAGTCTTGCTTCTGGACAAGAACAACCCCAGGTACCAGTATAGGTTGGGGACTGACCTGTTGGAGGGCAGTGTTGGAGAAAGGGACCTGGGGGTTCTGGGGATGACCATGAGCCTAAGAAGGCCAGTTGCATCCTGGGGTGGATCAGAAGCAGTGTGGTTAGCAGACTGAGAGAGGGGTTCTTCTCTCCCTCTACTCTGCCCTGGTGAGACCACATCTGGAGTATTGTGTCCATTTCTAGGCCCCTCAGTTCCAGAAGGACACAGAACTGTTGGAGAGAGTCCAGTGCAGAGCAACAAACATGATGAAGGGAGTAGAACATCTCTGTGATGAGGAAAGGCTGAGGGAGCTGGGTGTCTTTAGTTTGGAGAAAAGGAGACTAAAGAGTGACCTTACTAATGCTTATCAATGTGTGAGGGGTGGGCACAGGAGGATGGATCCAGGCTCTGCTCAGTGTCATCTAATGATAGGACAAGGGGCAGTGGATGTGAGCTGAAACATAGGAGGTTCCATATAAATATGAAAAGGAACTTCTTCATGGTGAGTGTGATGGAGCAGTGGAACAGGCTACTCAGGGGCGTTGTGGAGTCTCCTTCTGTGGAGACACTTAAAAGTCATCTGGATGTGTTCCTGACTTGGTCTAAGTCATCCTGTTGTGGCAGGGGGATTGGACTAGATGATCTTTTGAGATCCCTTCCAATTCCTAACATTCGACTGTGATTCTGTTGTACCAGCCAACCGCTTTGAGCAATTAGCAGCACAGGTCTGTTTGAGGAGCAGAGCTCTCAGCCCTGTGCTTTCCTGGGAAGAAAGCATTCGAGCTGTGTGAGCTATGGAGATAAAGTGTGTTATCAATTTAGAGCCTCTGTAAAACACGATCCAAAAAATGCTATCACCACAAGTTACTTCCTTCCCTACAGACTTGGACCCATCTAAATCTTGGACTGTACTTGCTGATGAGGAAAAGATCACAATGAAAATAGTTTGAATTTTGGATGCTTATTTGTACAGACAAGTTTTCTTCCAAGTACATAAAATGATATCCTTTAAAATTAAATGCCTTTACAATTCTGCTCCAAATGTTTTAGTTGAAAATTTTCTTGTCCATAAAGTGCTATAATGTCAAAATGGAGGCTTTTTATGGGACCTCATGCATTTTTTTTGACAGTAAGACACTAGTAATTTTAAACAAATTAGTTGATTTTATTATAATAAAGTCTAATATGATCTGTGTATTGCACAGCACCTTTAAAAAGTAAGTTGTGCTCACATAGCCAAGTACACTCAGCATGCACACCCACTTGGAGTCTGCAGGAGAAACCACAAGAGACAGCAACACAAATTTAAAATAATCTGGAGGCTTTTTGAAATGGTTACTGCAGCATTGTCTCAGTCAGGTGATTTAGCATTTCAGGATCAATTATACCTACAGGAAAGCTATATTTAACAGAATCAGAGCTCTTAGCTCTACCTTCTCCACTGTTCCTTAGGTTAGCTACTCCTCCAAGCACTCAGTGAACTAAACAAGTTAACTAAGAAAGCAGTTGGGAGTTTTCACTATTGTGTCTTCGACCGCTTTCCCCTCAATTACCTCCTTGTTTTTTCTTCTCTCGCAGGCTGTTAATTCCTGCACAATACTTCATCTCTGTTTTACCCTGAAGGTGGAGTGTTTGCCATAGGTATTCTCATTTCTGGAGTTTTGCCATTTCTGGGGTGCTGGGCTTAGAGATAGATCCCTTTTTAGTTACAAACACAGCTTACACTCTGTGAAAGCATGAAATGTTCTGACTAGATAGCTAATGATTTATTGTTGCCAACAGTGGTTTTCTAATTCCATTACCATAATTTCCACTGAAAATTCCATTTGCAGCCCTCCATGTTTAGAGTACAGGTAAATGAAAGTTAGTAATTTAATGCAGTGAATGTGCTTCACTATTCTAATTAACGTGTTCCTTGTTACAGGCTTTTTCTCTTTCTTCCTAGAAAAAAGACCCCAGAATTAACTATTGCCACATATTTTCATGAAGAAAACAGATGAGGGGACTCTGAGTATTACACTACATATATCACATAAATTATCCTCTGTTCTTAATACAAGCTGTGCACTGTAATTTAAAGCCAACACGCAGTCACCTATTTTCCGTTGCTGCTGAACTAGATTACCACCTGCCCTGACTCCATCCTTTGGGAGAATGCCAGCATTGTCACAGTCTAACGCTACACTCCACTGTGTCAGGAAAGACATGCCTCCCCAGTCTCACTGTCAAATGAGTACTTGTCAACATCCCTTAATTATTGCTATTATTAGGAATGAAGGTTAAATATGTGTGCTTTGTGAATGGCAATGTCTATTGTGTTTTAGTCTTGCTGAGTTCAGTTGTACTGCTAGGAAATAAAATAAAGACTCAATAGAGAGATGATTTTAGAGTCAGTTCTTCGAGTTTATTTGTCATTGTTTGTAGTGAATTTTATGCAAGCTGTGTTAACATTTACATTCCACAGCGCCAGCACAAGAGGAGAGAATGCTTGTTCAGCAAATTGGGAAAGATGTCTTTCCCAGTAAAATTAAAATGAAAGGCAAATTCTCTGGGCACTATACGGGAATACAAGGGGCATATTCCTTCAGGGCAAGATGAGAACTATAAGGAAGCTGGCAAGTGGGCAGAGTTTCTATGCATGATTGCTTGTTTTGTACTCAGAAAAATGATTATTTTTTTAGGAACTGTGTCCTTGCAGCTGCTTGACAGACGATGATATTTCATGGAAGATTTTCTGTCAGTGGAAATAAGCAACTTTTGGCAACGTTTTCTAAGATATGGTCAAGTTGCCCTTTAAGTTTTGCTCATGTCTCATTTTTCCCCAGTATATATGTTGCCTATAAATATTGGTGCCTAGGAAAGACAACATTGTTATTTGTGTTGTCATACCTTGCCACTAAGAAGGTGTTAAATTGCCTCAATATTAGGCAAGACACTGTCTCTTGGAGCAGGTGCTTTGCCTGTGCTAACGTAGCAGCTCACCACAGAGCTATTCAACTCCTTACTCCTTTCCACACACTCCTCTAGCAGTGTAGCTCCACCTTGTTATGTAGTTCTGTGTTCCATCTTTCTGGCTTTGGTGGTCATTATATACCCTTTGTTTTCTACTGTGTTAGCTGCTCCCTTCTTTCATGAGTTCATCTGTCTCATGGAGGAAACTCCAAGTCAATACAGGAGAAAATAGAAAGAGTTTAGAGGACTCACTTGTCTTCAGAGTAGTTCATTCAGCCCTCCTCATGACTATAACTTCCCGAGTGTAAAACCTTTTTCCATCCACATCTGCTTTGAGGAATGTTTAATGTTTGTGTATAATCGTGCTCACATCTGTTGGGCTGGGCTCGGGTGTTGCTTATTATGATAAGAATGACAGAAAGAATGTATGAGCTGGTATTTCTTATCAATCCTCTTTGATGTAGCTGTGTTTTGAAATCCAGTATGTCCAGCACAGCAGTCCACCTAATGCCTGAACAGCTGTGAACACAACCGAGTACTTAGATGACTTGTGTTCCTCATGGCACTCCCAATTTCAAACTCACCGTACCTCTTCATTGATAGCTTTGTATTCCCCGCTTATGGTCAGCCTGCCACAGGCTCTAATATTCATCCATTTCCAGCTGAGACATTGTTTTCCTCTATGTTCTTTTATGGACTCATCCTGAGACACACAAAGAACCTGCAGCTGCAATGAAGTTCGTTACATTTCCCGGCAGGATCTGATGCTGGATTATTTCTTCCTCTTTTACACATCGTGCATCTGCCTGTATTTGCTCTTATTTTATTCCAGTGGTTTTCTGGAATAAATATTGCCTCTGTTCCTGACTGCTATGTTTAGCGTTCAGTTTGAGTTGGCATTTTTGTGGCCACTAGAATCAAGGCTTCCTGCTAATTTGCTGATAAAATCCCAGTTATGCTTTGATTAACGTTCTAGCCAAGTATATTGTTAAATACATAGTGTTCCTATTGCGCTTCCTCCGTAGTGTAAATGGGAAAGAAGCAACACATGACTGAACTCTTCTCGTGTTCTGCTTTCACCAGATACTCCAATTCACAATTTCACTAAAACTCACCCAGTTTTATTACACATAGAGTCATAGAATCCTAGAAATGCTTGAGTGAGTTGGAAGCAACCTCCAAGGGTCATCTAGTCCAATCCCCCTGCAGTGAGCAGGGACATCCGTGACTAGACAAGGTTGGCCAGACTCTTGTCCAGCCTCACCTTGAATATCTCCAGGGATGGGGCCTCAAGTACTTCCCTGGGCAACGTGTTTCAGTGTTCAACCAGCCTCACACCAAAGAAAGTTCAACACACATTGAACTTTCTCATCATTCATGTAAACGATTATAACTAGGACACAGGAAGCTCCACATAAATATAAGGAAAAGCTTCTTCACTTTGAGGATGTCAGAGCATTGTAAATGGCACCTAGAGAGGTTAGAGAGTGTCCTTCTCTGGAGCTATTCAAAACTCACCTGGACACAATCCTGTGTGGACTCATCTAGATGATCTTCTTCTAGCAGTGGGGTTGAAAGAAATTATTTGCAGAGTAGGTTTTTTGTTCAAGCAGACTGACATGCCAGAAGATGTACACATGCACTCTCTCTGCATGCAGACTTGATTTTTCTCCTCTTGGTTCCATGGAGACTACAGGAAGCTATACAGGCTGTGAATACGTGGGGCTTCTCCAAGCATGGAAACACTGTGACTGGTCCTTCTCACTAGATGGTGCCGCACAGTAGTTTTCTGAAAAATAAATAAATAAACATAAATACACAGGAAACTGATCCCAGAAATTGCTGGCTTACATCTCATTTTTATAATTGTTAAATTATTTCATAGGAGGGTTACATCTAATAGGTAATGTGGATGTAATGGAATTAGGAATCACAAACAGTCCAGGTCTCTAAAGTCAAGCTCTTCACAGATTTTATATGTCATGGGAACATAGAATGGCTAGTGTTGGAAAGGACCTTAAAGATCATCTAATTCCAGCCTCCCTGAATAGACAGGGACATCTTCACTAGATCAGGTTACTCAGGACCCCATCCAGCCTGGCCTTGAGCACTTCCAGGGACAGAAGCAGTCACAAGTTCCTTGTCCAACCTGCTCCAGCATCTCACCACCCTTATAGGAAAGAATTTTTTCCTAATGTCCAACCTAAATCTCCCCTCACTGAATCCTGTAACCCTTTCCCCTTGTCCCACCACTCCACACCTGGGTAAAAAGCCCTACTCCAGCTTTCTTGTAGGCCTCCTCCTTGTAAATTAGGAAAGTAAAATGCTGGGTTTTTTATAAGATTATTTCAGCACAATTTCTTCATTATTTTCTACAGCGTTCTGCAGTGGGAAATGATTAATATTTTTCTTTATATAACTGGTCTGGTGTCATTTGAGAAGACCTCAACAGTATGGGGTCTTCCCAAGCTATCTGTTTGGGATTTGCAGTCAGGCTTTCCTGTAGCTCTCTGACAAGCTCAGGTAATGTTCAGTAACCACAGGGACAGGAGACAGTTCTCATTCAGACGCAGAGGAGGAGAATATGCGTTCTGTGGCATAAAGGCTAAAAGATTAGGACAGACTTCCAGCAGCTGGGAGGATAAGATATCCTGTCATCAGCCTGATGGGGTGCATAGTCCATCTCCACACAGAGTGCTGTAGCCCAGGGAAGGGAAGACGAGCAGGGATAAGAGTGCATCCCACTGCTGGAGTCACATCAGTGTGCAGAGAGACAAAAGTTCTAGTGAACTGTGGAAAACCAGACACAAAACACAGCCTTATGTTGCAGTTTATCAATGAGAGCTTTCACAGGGAAGAAGTTTGAGGAAAATAAAGAATAAATTTGAATTCTGATCCAAACATTGCTTATGCCATTTTCATTAGTCTTAGATAAGATATGGAAGCCAATGAGGTCAAGGACTAGACTGTAGACACTCTGGAGGACTCTCTTGCCACCAATGTACATGCCTAGGCCCCTTCCTGTGCTCTGTGTCTTTGTAGCTGTATTCCAGGACCAAAAAGTTCATTTCCTCCTTTTCTAACAGGGATATGAAAAGAAAGGGTAGCCTCGTGTTTTACAATTTAATTTTCATAGACCTGTCTAATCTGGGCTACAGGTAGATAGATGGGGGAAGTCTGAGATGCACATCTTCAGCATTTCCAATGAGTGTGCCCCCTGCTCAGGATGCTGCGCATGTGCGTCCTGTTCTGAGGTAATTCCTTAATTCACAGTATGGGCAATACAGCTCTTTCACTCACATCCCATTCTAGCAACTGAGGACCCACCAAGAAAAATAACTACATTGGTATGAAATGCTGATGAGGATATTTTAGTTGAAACAACAGACAAAATCTTGACTGTAAACTGTATTTATCTATGAATAACATTCCAAAATGAAAAAAGAATTCAATCTACTGGATCCTTCCCACAGACAACTTTTAAAATGAAATGTGTTAGATCCATCAGACTAACGCTGTGTCATTGTCATTTTTTTAAACTTCTGTTGACTCCTAACTGTTCTGAGGACAGACTAGTCTAGATCTAATGTGTGACTGTCTTTTTTAATGCTTGTGGTGTTTTGGTCTTTTCCTTTCAAAGGACAGGATTAAGTATTAATAAGCTCTCTAGCGTATCTGTTTAGTAGCAGTCTGGCTGCCTGTATTGAAATCGGGTTAAAATCAATTTGCAAAAAATATACAGTAAGACCTAATATTTGTGGGAGGCTTAGTGTTAGAAAACATATTGCATCTCTTTGGACTGGCAAAAAAGGGAAAAATGACACACCCCTGTGCATACAATACCAGCACAGACACACACAGAGTGCAAGCGTGTGAAAAAGCAGACGCACATATGTCTGGTGTAAGAATGACTACACAGAAGCTGATTTCTCCCCCTTGCTTGCTTTAAATCTGATTCCATTAATTGCCAGCTGGCTGTGAGCTGGAAGAGGGCTGTCAATGGAAACAGCAAAAACAGATTCATCCCTTGATTTAATAAGGATGGTTCAGTACACATCATCTGCACTATGCATTTATTCATGCCCTTTTTTAATTGGTCTGTTCAAATTGTAGAAGATTACATAATTTTAGTTAATTTAAATGAGAGGAAGAGACAGGCCGAATGAGACACAGAGAGGGGGAGAGATTTTATTAATTGATTTTAATTCATTTAAATGTAATTAGATATTTTGAAAAGTTTCAAGTTAAAATGAAAGACAAATCAAAAATGCTTGATTTGCTTTTATCTTAATTCCAAACAGCTATCACCCATTGGAGTCTGGGACATAAAGAAAGCTATTTCTTGTGTAAACTAAGAAAGAGACAGGGTGTGATGACATAAAAGAATAAAAAGAACGTTAGTTTAAATATCTAAGTTAAAAAAACACCTTAGAATTTTAGTTGGCTCAGTGAAGAACTTGTGCACATTTACACCAAACTATGACACCAGTGGTACTTTATGTGGAACCAAACAAAGTCATAAGTATTCCATCTCCCAGAATTACACCAAAAAAATCTCTGCTCAGGTATCTGTTAAAGTTTTGAGGAGTAAGGTCGTGCTTCAGTGACTACATATTTACAGGCACTTTTAATCCTACTGCAGAAGTGTTTGGTGAGAGTCTAAATCTTGGTTCCTGAGCAGGATATACCTTGTATAAAAATCCCTGACTTAATCTGCAGACAGATCCTTATTCATGTGATGGAAGCACAGCCTTTGTTAACCTTCTAATATAGTCAAATACATAACACGTGCGTAGATGAAGAGAAGAATGTCACTTGAGGAAGTCAGTCATGTCCATGTGAGGAGATGGCAAGGTACAAAGGCCATGTCTGACCCTAAAGTCTAACTCCTTTGATGCTGCTCTGTTCACCCTAATCTAGGGTGGAGTGTCCCTGCCCATGGCAGGGGAATTGGAACTGGATGGTCCTGTGGTCCCTTCTAACCCTGACTGACTGTATGACTTGGTCTAGGTGATCCTGCTGTGGCAGGCGGTTTGGACTAGATGATCTTTCAAGGTCCCTTCCAATCCCCAATGATTCTATGATTCTATGATCTGTCCCTTCATTTGTGTATCTTTTCTTCCTTGTGCAAGTTGGGGAGTGTAGAAGCGGAGCCTTGTGTGGGATACATACATCCCTCATCTCCTTGTTTGCAAAATATTTCCCACGTGAGAAAAACTTTTCCGTTTCACAGAGCATAACAACTTTGTGCAAGACCTCCTTCCACTTTAGCAGGGTGCAGTACTGGGCTACACTTGATCTTAGAAATATGTGACATTAAAAAAAGTACAGTTACAGTAAAAAGAATTCAAAATGTGGAGAACTAACTGCATTATGAAAGTGTGAATTGCTTATTCTGTTCTGTATGCCCAAACTTCCCAGGGGACCACAGGGATTTAAAGTGCTGAAAGTATAATAATATTATAATGATATATGTGATACATAAATATAATAACTTCAGAGGTAGTAAAGTCTTAGAAAAAAATGCAGGTTTTCAACTGCTTGCTAGTAAAACCCTACGATATTTAAGAATATTCGAGGAACAGATGAGATAAGAGATTTACTGTTCTGTGTGATAGTTTTTGGTGTGAATGCCATCTTTCTTTCCTTTTTTTTTTTTTTAGGTAAAAAGGGAAAGCAATTTGGACTATGTGGTTTGAAATGCACTATCCCCCGTGTTCTCGACAGGTTTGTGTAAGATTTCCCCTGCCTAGTGTTTGGCTGTTGCGATGCCGCCCAGCGAAGTTCAATGAGTGCCACGCAGGGATGCTTTTTCTAAACAGAAATAATGAAGCATTCTGACAATTCAAAAGCAATTGTCTTTTCAAACACACAGCAGCATCTTCTATGAACCATTCAGGTTTTCTGCAGATTTATGCCCTCCCTCACTTTTATCTACGGAAGTATGAAGGTAAGAGACGCATTTTTTATTTTAAATGAAGTTCCTCGATTGCGTAGCTCCTTGAAAATGGCCCTTTGCACAGCTACAAAACTGCAAGACATAAAATACCCCGGTAAGAAATGTATTAACTGGATGTAGTTCCAATGCTAATACAGTTCTCATTTTATCTGAAAACATTATTCAACCAGTGCACGTCTCTGCACAAAAAGCTTTATGGCTTGTCAGGAAGGAAAGCCAGAAATGAGACTTCTGCTTTGCTCTGCTGGTTGCAGGCTTTGGTGTAAACACTGCGTTCCTTTTGCATATCCTCCTTGCACACAGTGGGGTTTGACACCATTGATGTGTGTGGCTTGCTCCTGCAGGCTCTAATGTCAATAGGAACTTCTCCATCTACTTAAATGGAAGAATCCCGGTTACATATTTACTGCCTGTATCCTGTTAAATGACCCAAAAAATGATTTGCCAACTGTTTTGCAGGTTGCTGGCCTTCTTTATTTAATTATTTATTTTCCTGCCATGTCACAGCTTTAGGACAATTACCTCTAAGAGTCTGCTGCAGTGCCTGCAGGCCATAGCACTCTCTACAGGATTCCCCCACAGACATTCCACGGGCAGAAGCCACACACTGCATAATTGAGCTGTAGTGAATAACTTGCCACAGTAAATTACCCAGGGAAAGTGTTTAGCTTTCCACACTCACCGTTGAGAATAAAATGTCTTTCAACAGAGATCAAAGGACTGTGTAAAGGCATAAAAATCTTTTAATTTGTATTTTGTAGTTGACTGTAAGTGACCAAAAAGCACCAGATCATTAGTTCATCAAGCAGCTTTTGCCAAGTCTTGGCTTTGGAGGTTTGTTGGATTGAATTGCGTCTAACCTCTGGAGAGGGAAGCCCTGTCAGATCAGACCTACTGTGTTTGAGTTTAGAACTGTCTGCCTATAGTCACCTGCTTATACATTTTAATAAGTGTCCTTTCTGCAGCTTGGAGAGTCCACTAAGCCACAAAACCAGCAGCATTTGTTTAGGAAAACCACACTGAGGGACAAGAGGAAAAGATGCCCCCCTCCCAGTTATTTGGAAACCTTATTTAACTAGAGGAGAGAAGGACTGGAAAGTGTAACAGCCCTAATATGAGCAGAATTATAGTCTCTCTGTCACTCTTACCAAACAGTCATTCACACTGAAGTCTTTTCCGTAGGTTCGTATTATTTCACCATATCAATGTAATGATTCCAAAGCTGCTATGGGCACTGACTACAGCTTTTGGAAGAGCTTCCACAAGCAGAGTAGCCTGGGGTAAAATGCATGAACTGCACATCAGCACTGCCTGATAATATTGCTGTTTGCATCTATCCATTACATCTTTTGGTCTTTCATGGGTGGGAAGAAGATGTAAGAAAAAGAAATGGAGAGAAGCTGTATGAAGTGGCAATTTTCTTTCACGTCCTTGTGTATCTTATCCAACATGCACTGCTCAACCCTGAAAACAATGTCTCTGAAATGAAGCAGTTATTGCTGCACGATTGTGAATTAACAGAAATGGTCAGCGCTTTTCAGGAACTGAAAACCCTTTTCCTGTTTTTCAGAGTTTGTAAAGGATAAAATCCTGGAGCCTAATGTTTTCCTGAGTGAGAAACATACCATCCTTCCAGAAGCAGACTGACTTGTTGTCTGTCGTCAAAACGGTCAGGAGAGAAAAAATTTAATTGTTCCTGTCTCTTCAGGTCTAAAATAGATCTCTGAAGCTGTCGGCATAGCCTGCTGCACTGCTCTATCACTTGCTGTCAATAGAACTTCACTTTCTTGAGCAAAGTTCAAAACAGAGAACATTATACTTAGAAACGAAAACAGTAAAAGTACAATATTTTACCCTTGTTATTATATCATGATCTGCAGTTTTTTCTGTATTTTAACAACTTTGCTGATTCTTGCTTGCTTATTAAAAACTCTGGAGAAAAGAGACACTGAGCATTTACATGCTTTTTTTTCTAGTCTTCTCTAATTTTTTTGTCTTTCGGTACCTGAGCTACTCTGTGTGTTTTCTACTGTTCTGTTTAAAATAAATAGAAGGATTTTACAGTTTTAATTGCACATACTTACTTTTTTATTAATCTTTTTCCTTTGTTATTTAGCTATTTTAAGAGTCCCCTGTAAGGAGACAACTCGTCAGTCTGACTTTGACTTTGTTAGTCTTGAGCCCTACTGAGGTGAAGTAGCTCTTCAAAATGCCCGCTCACCCTCCTCACTGATGGCTTATCCAAAAACAGGAGAAGTAAAAACTGCAGTCCCTTGGTTGTATCAGTAAGATGGGGACAAATGTGAGACCAACAAGGACAGAAATCAGAAATATGTTGCTGGACTCTAGGTCCTTCTTTGTACTCATACAGCAAGGTCAGCTGTGGTGGTCAGTTGAAATTACTTTCACCTGCTTTGGTGACAGTTGAAAGCCATGGAATGATCAACTATATTTTTCATTTTAATGATATTAGCTAAAGAGAAGATATTAATGTTAAATAAGTCAATTAAAGCCTGATTTTTACATAATAGAAAATATTATTACAGTCTGGCTTTGGATTATCTATTACTTCACCCTCCTTGGGTGAACTGATCAACTATTAATTTTATGAAACATGGGTTGCTGAAAATCTAGTCTAGTATTAATGAAAATGGAGTCACTACAACCAGTGAAGAACAGAAGGAAAGTCTATAATTTTGAAATTTGACACAAACATGTAGGGAAATGAACTGGTGAAATCTTACCTTCTTCAGTGTCTGAGCAAATCTTTTGTGGAATGCTAATCTTTCACTTAGGAAGATGACAGTCATCCAAACCCAAGTCAATTTAAGCAGACTATCATGTTTCTAAGCAGAGTGTGCAGGTGACATCTAGCAAACCAAGAAACCAAAAAGATAAATGTCTACTTTGTACTAGTTTTTTTGACTCCTATTTTCAGTGGAAAAAAGAAGCAGCTTATAGGGTTACCCACCAACCTGACTTGCAGACATCTGCTACAGGTTGGGTTCGCAGGCTTCATGGAGTGCCTCCATTTCTCTGTGTTGCCTTTAGACATCAGAGATAAGCAGTTTGCATACAGAAAATATACTATGCAAGGGTATATGTAATTTAATGTAACGCATCAAAGACATGGCATTTGCATTTTTGGATCTGAATACACACTATGCTACTGGAGATGGAATCATAGAATCGTGGAATCATAGACTCATTGAATTATAGGATCACAGAATCATTCGGGATTGGAAGGGACCTTGAAAGATCATCTAGTCCAATCCCCTCGCCACAGCAGGATCACCTACACCAAGTCATACAGGAACACATCCAGGCAGAACATCAGAGGTTCTCATATATGACATAATTTTTTGCATATGCAAATTGTTAGGTATGTACATATTCTTTATCTTTTATGTAATTTATTTTAAAAACTCCAGAATAGGTGCTTAATATATCAAAGATAGCAGTGAGTGCATTTAGTAGATGTTAACATAGTGTACGCATGACCGCCGTCGCAAAGCTTTTTATAGTATATCAAACTCCTTTACTGGTATGCCAGTCATCAATCAAAACAACAAAAAAAGCTTCTTAATGCAGTAAATAGGTGCAACTGAATAGTGGAAAGGAGTTTCTTGGTCCTTTCTATGGTGCTATTATACGGTCAAATAAATTCCAACACAATAATATTAAAAACTATTTCATTAATTCCTAATCTTGCAACTCCACCTATGGATTTATTCTTTGGTGTCAATGCACTTAATATCTTAACTTTAAAACTTATTAATATGTTTATGGAAAAACTATTCACTGTGATTTCCTTACATAGAATTATAAAATCTCTGGATTTCATGTAGTCAAATGTCAGCGCAGGTTATCCTAGAGCAGATCACACTGAAATATGTCTGGGTGAGTTTTGAACATCTCCAGAGGAGAAAGACTCCACAACCTCTTTGGGCAGTTCCAGGGCTCTGCTGCTCTCACCATGAAAAGACTTTTCTTTATGTTCAAATTGAATGTCTTATGTTCCGTTCATGCACATTGACCCTTGTCCTGCCTCTGGACACCACTGCAAAAAGCCTGGTGCCATCATCCTGACACTCACCCTTTAGATACTTCAGGTCCCCTCAACCTCCTCCTCTCCTGCTTAAACAGACCCAGCTCTCTCAGCCTCTCATAATGAAGATATTCCAGCTCCCTGATTAATTTGGTGGCTCTGGAGTGGAGTCTTTTTCCAGTAGTTCCCTGTCCCTCTTGAACTGGGGAGGGCAGAACTGGATGCAGTATTCCAGACATGACCTAACCAGGGGAGAGTAGATGGGGAGCAGAACCTCCTACAGCCAACTGGCTACATTCTGTGTCGATAAACCTGTTTAGTGTTCCCTTACATTTTCATTTATTTAAATTCTTTCAAATTCTACAAACTTAAAATGCAAATACAGAAGGCATATGAGAATATCTGTTTATCACAAATTAGTGGAAGGTACTTTACTATTAAAAATATAGATATACAGATATATTCTCCATGGTCCACGTGTGTCTGATATACTCCTGGACTGATTTAGAGCTTCATCATTTATCGTTAGGAATCAATGGGACAATCTCCACTTTATTAGAATGCATCTATTCATCAGTTGTGTGGTCTATGACAAAACTAAGCTCGTGTCTGTATTTTATTTCTCAGTACTTTTAGAAGAATATTCCATGCAATCTAATATAAAACCGGCTTGTATTAAAAATACTGTCCTCTTAATAAATAAAGTCTCTGTTCAACTATACTGAAACACAGAAAAGAAGTCTGTTCTTTACTGACTTGCTGAAATAGTAAGTAAATTGTGGTACTTTAAAATCATAGATAGAGAAGGTATCTGCTTTTCAGGAAACAACAAAACAACAAAACAAAAGGTGGAAGGTTAAATTACTCAAAACCACTTATTCAGTAAGAGGAAGAGTCACAACTCTCAGGTCTCTGATTCAATCACTAGACACAGTCCGACCTTACAGTTCAGTTTTCTATCAAGTCATGAGTCTGTAATCAATCTTTTCTTTAACACAAAAGAAAGTCCCTACAGACACCTATGATTTATTTCTTGGAATCCCACCTTCTGACCCTTTCCTGGAGGTCCTTTGAAACTTGAAGTAATTCCACTTCATGCACCAAAGACATCATTAAATTCCTTACTGATGAGATGTCATATTCTTACAGGCACTAGTAATTTCTTACATGGCATAGCTCAATAGACCTAGCAAAGTGAAAAAAAATCAAGAAATCTATTTTCCAGTCTTCATCAACCTGATAAACAAAGCATCACTGTGTAAAAAAATTGAGTTATAAATATGTATTGATCTTCAGGTGTTGGTGACAAAAAAAAAATCCTAAAAATCTTGCATTGCCTCATATGCAATCATAGTGTAAGCAAAAGTGACTGTAACAGCATTGCCAGTAGGTACATATTTTATCCCTATGTTTGGTGCTGTGCACCTGCTTGTGATCCTGAGTGAGAGCTGATGGACAAAATGAAGAGTCTGGGTATTTCCTGTGTCTATTAGGAAATTTGAAGTCTTCAGAAAGGTTGTTCAAATCAGTACGAATGTCAATGCCTGGAAAGCTTGTGCAGATGTTTAGGCTTTCCAAATCAGACTTCAAATTGTTGGCAGGGCGATTGAGGGGAGCTCCCTTGCAGCTGTCTATACCAGACTTGGTCTGTAGTGTATGGCTGAATAAAGGACTACAATTTCCCCTGCAGATTTCAGAAAGTAAATGTTCACTAAGAAAGAATTAGTTACAAGACACTAAAAGCCATTTCATTTACATGGTGCTGTTCTTGATTCCAAAATCACAAGGAATGAATGCAATTGTTCATAATACAGTACACTGCAGAAGTAACTTTCTATCAACCATAAAATCTTTAAAATATGGTCTCATGTACAGGTTGGATCTAACAACAGAACAAAACAAAACTTGCTTTAAACTACAGTAGATATGTCACAAGTGTAGCATAGTAACAAATCCACCTTACTCCTATGAAATGTCTGGTTAAATCTGAAGATCAATGTGATTTGAGACGTAAAGCAATCGAATAATGCATCATTTTCATAACAACGAATAACTGCAAGTATAGTACAAAACAAGTCAGCAGAGAGGTGTTAACAGGGATCATTGGAGAGGATGCTGGCAACAGGAACCCATGATCCCAGAAACATCTATTACACTGACAAGTAAGGAAGTAGTACACTGAGGTGGGATTTTATTTTGGTGCCTGATTCCTAAAATGTATTTTTCAATATCCTTACACTGTCATTTTACATCTTGTTGCTGAAGGTGCAAACTTAACAGATTAGACAGGATACATATTTCTTATTCTTTTTATGAGTAAAAAATGTTCACTACTCATGCATTTTCAATTCATTAATCTATTTGGATATTAATTTGCATGCTGCATTCAAGGAAGAGACATCTAGTTGATGCTATGTCATTGTTTTTCTAAAGCTGCGTGAATAATTTATTGTGATTGAATTCCTTCAACAAACTGGATTTTTTAATCTGTTACTAAATGTCAGGACAAAGTCATAATTTTAGATGTAATTCCCAGTAAAAATACTAGCCTGGTTATTTTTCCATCAGTAGTTCCTCTAATACTCAGTAGTCAAATTTTTTTGGAGATACTTGATCAAAGACAAGTTACAAAGTTTTGTTTTCTTTTCATAATTGAGCATTTACAATAAATTTTATTGTGCCTGTCATTTCTCTTCCCCTTACGTGACAGACTGATGGAGATATAGGGTGTGTTCTGTCTCACTTTTGAAGACAAAATTTTGCTCTTATTTGACTGAAATTGAAAGAGCTGGAGCAGAAAACAAAAAACTTTCCCAAGTCTCCAAGGATTCAGATGGTTTCCCCATGCCAGTAAAGACTACTATTCCATAATACTGGATTTTCAGATCAGGCTTACCTTGAATAATCTTGATCAAACCCCTGAACTGCAGACAATTTATTCAAGAAAAATTTTCCTAGCAGAAATACAATGAACTTATTTTAGAGATGGAATTTATGAGAGTAGCACAAAAGCTTTAACCCCAGAAAAACCACTACCACTTCCCAAACCGCACATTTGCAATGAAAAAATTACTTTTAAGAAGTAAACTGGTGAGTATTTCAGTCAGATCTTTTCAATGCAACTTTCAAATGACTCAAATTGTCTCTGTGCTTTACCTTGCTAAAAACCACCAAACAAAATTATGAAATATGGAAAATTGTGGGAGGAACAAAAAGACTAAAAGTGAACTTAAATTCCCGGCACCTTTTTCCATTTAGCCACTGAGCTCTGATTCCATGGCTTCTCCAGTCAGGTGAGCCTACTCTGGCAGGGGGATTGGACTAGATGATCTTTCGGGGTCCCTTCCAATCCCTGATGATTCTATGATTCTATCATCTTTCAGCAATAAAAACAAGAAAGCAGTAGAAGGCTAGATTAGCAAACTTCCTGGTAGTTTGAGTCCTCAGTAGCTAGCCAATTCAAGACTTAAGGCAATGAATTTTTCAGGGATTTGTAGATGATTATTCCCCAGAGACAAAGATTGTCTACTGAACCAAATGCATGGATATGATTTAAAAACTTTGTTATGGAAATGGCTGTGGCTCCCGCTGCAATTATCGCTTGGTCTTTGGCAGCCATAATTTTCCAAATGCTTTATAGTAAAGCAGCTTCACAACACACTGTACAAGAAAACTAGGCTTTTCTGTACGTGTTGTCATGTTGTGTTTGGTTACTTTCAGTTTGTGTGGGTTATACAATGTCAAACTTTTCACCAAATAAAGAAAAACCAAATCCTGAAGAAACTCCTGCTGCAAATACTCACATTACCTTTCATGGCCTCTTAGCACATCGAGTTAAAGACTTAGTTTTGCTACTCCTTCTGAAACTCCCCTGGGCTTTGCAAATGCCTGCTTTCTTAGTTAGACTTCCTTATGATCCTGGGTTTCAAAGTTTGGTTTTATGAGGCAAGCACACCGTCTCCCTGTCTCAGTGTGCAATCTTTCCTGTCGCCCACTCTGGGGGCCTGCAAAGCATGGCTTGCTGCACACAGATTGTTTGTGAAGCTGCCAAACGGAAGCCAGCAGCTCAGCTGAAAGAGATAAAACCAACATTATTTCATAGCTATAAAAAAACCACAATAGACTTGTAAATGGTGCCTTGTACAAACAGGGTTTTTCTTCAGGAAAAGAATAGGTCCTTCAACAGAGACAGAGACATCTGTATTGTTCATTCACCTCTTGTGCAATGACTTGCTATTAATAGCTCTGCATTAGAAAACCTCACTATAAATAACATCTGAAATCCACTCCCATAACAGCCTTTGTCCTTGATTTGTTTTCCTTGGGACATTTGTATATTTACCGTGAACAAGAGAGCAAAACAACTCTGGATGACCCAGTTCCTGGGGTGGCTTTCAATTGGTGGGGGAGGAGAAGAGAGATATAAACAATAAACATCTCTCTGACTTTTCTCCAATATTCTAGCTAGACTAACAGGCAAACAGACACAGCTTGACAGACAGATGATTGTCTTATCAACTGTAACCATCTTGGAAAGAGAGTATCTAATTCTCCAAAAATAGCTAATTAATTGGGAACCAGTCCCTCTGTTCTCTTGATATGGGAACTTTTCACAGCAGATGGTCTGTTCCATGACACAAACTGCATAATAGGTTTCACATCTTCCTGCAATTGAAGATATCAATTAACAAGCCCTTCCGAATGAATGGACCAGTAGAAAGAGACTGGTAGTTTATCGCAGCAGTTAAAGATTGGACAAGATATTTTAGAAATCAAATTTGTACTGTTCTTATGTCTTTTAGCTTGCATAATGGTTTTGTGGTATGGTTTGTGTTTTCATCCTTGAATATGATGGATACACAATTTTCTCTTCTGTGGTTTTATTGACAGTAACATTTATTGCAAGACTGAAGCTAAAGGGACCAGATTTGAAGCAAACATTTTGCCTGGTTTTGTCCATCAGTTCTTGTTAATCAGGAAGCAAAAATGATGTAAATACCCGTTTGTCTATGAAATTCTTACCTTTTCAGGCTCTGCTTCTTGCTGACTTTTAACTTCACTGTAATGTCTTTATGTCTCTGAGCAGGTTAGATTTTTTAAAAGAAGTAGAATTTTTTTTTTAAATGAGAATGTGATGATAGATAGAGCAATTGCTCTTCATGTCTTCAGAAAAAAAGGGCAGTAGGAAAACAGTGATCTCAAATAAAGACAATTTCCTTCTGTCTCCTGATACCAGTTTTATTTCTGTTCAAGCACAATGGTCAGTTCACCTTTCATTCTTGGACTGATTCTGAGTTTGCAGTCTTAACTTGATGTCTGTCTGAAGAAGCTCTCCACGAAATCAACAGTGACTTGTGCTGTAGCTGTTTGTCACAGCTGTTTCATAGTTTTGGAAGAAAATACTCCTTCTGCTTCCTTCCTTGCAGCTAGTTTCCTACTTCCAGGATCACTGGACATTTTTAATCACTCCAGTGACTTGGTGCCTCATCACAGTTCCTCCAGGTATCTCTGCTGGGCATCTAGAGGAAGTATGCCATTGTATAAGGCTATAAGTTTTGTGAAATGTGATATACTCCCTGAACATGCCTCTTTTCTTGTGTATGGGTTTTCAAAAAGAAATCATCTGGGCACCAAATCCCACAATATATATTGCAGCTACAACCCAGCCTTTCATACTTGTTTTGTGTGAGGTTTCTCTTGCAGAGGCATAATATGTAATGTGAAAAATAAACAGTATACAGACAATACATAGAATTTTATCTCTTATGTCTTTGGGTGATTGGGCTTGCAAGCATCACATTTCTGTACATCAGTAATTCTTTTTCATACTTGCCGTAGTGTGTGGGTATGTGCTTGCCAGAGCTTGTGAAAGTACAGCAATTCAGTTCCTCAGTCTACATGCAACTTCGTGGTATCAAGACCACCCACATAAGACTTAAGTAGGTTAAGATATCATGATTCCTTTATCAGTCACCTCATGGGGTTCAGCAAGACCAAGTGTAAGGTCCTGCATCTGGGTCGAGGCAATCCTAGGCAGAAATACAGGCTGGGCAGTGACTGGCTGGAGAGTAGCCCTGAGGAGAGGGACTTGGAGGTACTGGTGGACAAAAAGCTCCACATGAGCCAGCAGTGTGCACCTGCGGCCCGGAAGGCAAACTAGATCCTGGGATGCATCAGGAGAACTGTGGCCAGCAGGTCGAGGGAGGTGATTCTCCCCCTCTACTCTGCTCTGGTGATATCCCACCTGGAGCACTGCATTCAGTTCTGGAGCCCTTATTACAAGAAGGATGTGGACATGCTAGAGCGAGTGCAGAGGAGGGCCACGAGGATGATCAGAGGGCTGGAGAACCTCCCCTATAGGGACAGACTGAGAGAGTTGGAGCTGTTCAGTCTGGAGAAGAGGAGGCTCCGAGGTTACCTTATTGTGGCCTTCCAGTAGCTGAAGAGGGCCTACAAAAAGGCTGGTGAGGGACTTTTAGGATGTCAGGTAGTGACAGAACTAGGGGGAATGGAGCAAAGATGGAGATGGGTAGATTTAGAGTGGATGTGAAGAGGAAGTTCTTCACCGTGAGAGTGGTGAGAGCCTAGGGAATGGGTTGCCCAGGGAGGTGGTGGAGGCCCCATCCCTGGAGGTGTTTAAGGCCAGGCTGGATGAGGCTCTGGCCAGCCTGATGTAGGGTGGGGTGACCCTGCCCATGATGGGGGATTGGAACTGGATGATCAGATGGTCCCTTCTAACTCTGACTGACTGCCTAGGTGATCGTGCTGTGGCAGGGGGATTGGACTAGATGATCTTTCAAGGTCCCTTCCAATCCCTAATGATTCTATGACTCTACCTATACCATTTGTAGACAATTTGTATCTGGCGGTCTCTAATTTAGTTGTTCAATGTTCCTAATGCAAATGTTCAAGTGTAGCTGATTGGGAACTACATGAAAAGAGACCATGACAACAACATTTTGATCAGCAGACACAACCAGATGTTAAATTAAAGCTAAACCATGCGAGATATTACGTCTATCTCTGGATGTTTGTATGCTAAATGCAGTATCTTCGGGAGCTTTGGACCTTTCATAATTTGTTACTAGTGATATGGTGTCTGGAGTCTTTAAAGTTTCATTCACTCTTGCTTGATTTGAAGTAGGAAGATGGCAATGTTAAATAGCCTTTGGACACAGCTACAATTGACAGAGATAATATCATAATTACTGTAATGAGACATTTAAGTTTTCTAGCTATAGAATGTAATTTGCCATACTGTGTGTGACAATAGAGTGGGATGTTCAACTTTAGAGTGTACTGGTAATATGTCAGTTCTTGAATTTGTTACTATATTACGAGTAATTTTTAACAGAAAGATTAAAAAATTGAAAATTCTTTCTTCCTAATTAAGCTAAAAATTTCCCTGTTCTGAAGGCAGCCAATTGCTTCATTGCTGCTAAGTAATTTCCATCACAGAAATTTTTATTCTGAATGAACTGTTCACTTGAAACCACTACTGTTGCACTGCTGTATGTGATCTTCCTATTTTGTGAATCTACACCTGAATGATGCTGGTTTCACATTATACGTTTTATTTGTTCATTTTACTTTCCTTTCTTGAATTCATAGCAGCCAAGGTAATAAATTCACAATTCATGCTTTAGTAAATAATACCAACTCTGTGACAGGATCTTGTGCCTGCTGACCGAGCGGTTGATGTATATGTTGGCAAAGCATGAAAACATCATTCTGGTACAGAAAAACAGATGCTTGTGGATAATGTAAGTAGCTCGGGTCAATAAAAGGATTGCCAAAGTGGATCACTTATCTCTGTTTAAACAAAACTTCCAAAAGAAATAAAGGAGTTGACAGTAAACTTTACAGATTTGGTTTTGTGTGAACTACAATCTATTAAAGAACTTGAAGAACTACTTAGTGAAGCACTTTGCTTTTTCTAGAGCTACAAGTTAATGGGAAATCAACATACAAAATAAAATACAAAATAAATGGAATATAAATAGAAGTTCTTTTATTGCATGAGATAAATACTTACTGCAATGAGTTCAGGAGCATGTATTATTCATGAAATGTAATCCATACAAATCATAGAATCATGGAACTATTTTAGGTTGTCAAAGATCTTTAAGAACATCAAGTCCAACTATTTACAAACCACTTCCATTTGGTGACTTCAACACTTGTCCAATCTAAACCCCGCCTGGTGCAAGCAGCCTCACAATAATAGCAAATAATGGTAGGAAGAGGAAATAAGGGGACAGAAGATAAGGAGAGGAAACAGAGACGTGGAAGGAGTAAAATTCTATTGCTTTCACCTTATTTTTGTATCTCCTGTTATCTCTTTGCTACTGCTAATCTCCTTTCATTTGTTTGGTTTTGCAATCATCTCTACCACTCCTTTTCACTTAACTCTTATTCTCTATTTGCCATCTTCCCCAATGCATCATAACTTAACTCCTGAAGGCAGCTGAAGATAAAGGGTGGAATTTTCATAAGCTAGATGAACTATTACTCCTGTTGCCACTTCTTTGTGTTGCTTTTTATAAGGCTTACAGGATCATCAAGATCTATTTATGCACAATTGAGTGTATTTTTAATTTATGTACCCACCTAAACATAAGAACATTCCATTTATAAATGTATGTTTATTGATCTTCTGAAACTGATGATGCTTTTTGCACTTTCCAAAGTTGCTTTAAGTTTTGGAGATGCCTTAACGTGGCAGATGCTTCATAAAAGAGCTACAGGCAGAGTACAACTGTGTAACCCACACACTGAGTTCAGACAGTACAACCCAGTAGTTCCAGCCATTTCCAATTAGTTAAGTGGTCCTTGTGAAAGCAAACCTCTGATGTGTGACAAATTCCTATAGGTTCTGATTTCTGCCAGTTAAATTCTTGACAGTCCTAGTGCTACCAAACATTGGCTGCATCTTACTTTCTTGTTAATACAAAAGGTTCTGTAAAAATTTGCAGAATAAGAAACAATAGTTGCAAATGTAAACTTTATTGCAGAGCAAAACACTTGTTTTATATAAAATATTAAACGCATTTCAGCTTTTACAAGATTTATAAGCCCAGCTTCCTCAGAATTCATCTAGAGTAAATGCAAGGGTCGTTAGGCCAACCACTAAATTCTTTCTAATAAATTCATGTATTTTGTGTGGGTGGCCAAGATAAAGACCCTGTGTATGTCTGTGTAATAGATCAAATCACTCTTAGATTTGTTAGTGCATGCTTTTACAAGACCAGGCTTAAGAAATTTTTCACTCTGGGCTGGCCACTAACTACTACTGGAATGACTTGCACTGGAGATTCTTCCTCAGGTCAAAGAAAATGTTTGGAGGACGTGTATTATTTTAGGTAGAACACAAACTAAAAGTGACAGGAGATGGCACTTCTTGACAGTCTTTGAAACTTTCTACTGCATTTATAGCCCAGCCTCTTCTTCATGCACTGCAGAGATGTATATTGTTGCATTAGTGAATCGATGCTCAATAGCATTAAGAAGCAGCCTAGAATCTGACCACTTACATTTCTATAAGGTTCTTGGTGATGATAATAGATGTTTAACATGGCGAATGCTATAGTCATGTGGAGCTACAAGAGAAGTCTAGTCAATACTTAGCTTAACTCTCTTGAAAGTTTCCAAAGATATAGTCCTTTCTGTGAAGGTAGGCTTTTTTTTTTTCCATAGAATAATAAATGTAATTGTATATAAAAATTTTATGCAAAACTGGAAAGTAATTTTTCCCTTAAGACTAAATTGATTACTGATTTGTGGTAAATTCCTTCTCAGTTTATAATTATTTTAAACTGTTTAAGAACATTTGCATTGCTATTGCTGCTTCTGCTGCCATCGCTCTACTTAAACGATAGCCTTGTGGCTGAAAGGCAATAAGGTCTGTCTGGTGTCTTGAAACACCAGTGGAGGAGAAGCTAGTGACACAGTTAACTTAAACATCATTTATACACATACACATCAAAAAGAAATAGGTCAACACATTTGTCCATTAATATTAGACCAGTATCAATCTTCCAAGAAATTATTTTGCCTTACAAAACAGTTGCAATCAGACACAATTCACAGTTCTTTCTGCCCCAAGTTCTGACGTAGCCAAACACCAACACCAGCTTCAGTACTTGTTCCAGCAGTGTAAAGACAATGTAGGAAAAGGCAAGCAGGAAAAGACAATGTGTGAGAATGGAGAGCAAAAGGCACTTGTGCTGTGTGGCTGATGCTTTCTTACTGTGGTCTTGAGCGGAAACTGGATCTTTTTGTGCAAGTAGCTTAACAACTATTAGGAGACACTCCTTGCATTAGTTAGGAGGCACATAAGTAACCCTCTGGCTTACACATGACACTTGCAATTTCACCCCTAGCTTTCTGAAGACTTCTCTTAATAAAATGAACCATTAAGACAGATGTGTGAAGTGTAACTGTAGGCAGAACACTACCCAGCACTGTAGGCAGGACACTACCCAGCATGAGAAATGTGAACGTGTTCAGGCATCTGTGAACAGAAATTGCAAGTTGTGGAAAATAAACCCCTTTGTCCTAAAGAGCTTTCAAGCAATAATTCACTCATGGAAAGGTCTTTTCTAAGGTCATGCTATCTTTATTTCATAATCCCAGGACACAGCAAGGAAGTGAATCTGGACACGACCTCTTTCAGCTCCTGTTCATTACAGTGGATGTTACAAACAACACAGGCTTTCACTGCAAGGTCTGTGAACGAGCTGACACCATGGCATAATCCAGCCAACGACAGAAACTTATTGAAATGGAAGAAATATAGCTTATTAACTTGTGGTTCTGCTGAAGGTATCTTTGCCAAGAATGAGATGCTATATCATTTTGAACAAAAATCTGAACTGAGAAAAAGTATACTCTCATTAGCAAGTTTATGGGCTGAAGATGCAATATAGGAGGTTTAACTTCCATGGTGAACATGGTACCAAAGCAGAATGCCCAGAAAGGTTGTAGATCTCCTTCTCTGGAGACATTCAAAACCTTCCTAGACTGGTTCTTGCATGATCCTCTGTCAGTGATCCTGTTCTAGCAGGATGGTTGGACTATGTAATCTCCAGAGGTTCCTTCCAATCCTTACCATGCTAGGAATCCATGATTTCCCCCCCGAAAGGATAGCTCATTTATTTTAGTTATGTAGTTCTACCTAGACCCATTATTTCAGTAAGGCTAATGCTAGTTCACCGTGAATAGCAGCAGAAGCAAGCCATGGAACTCTAGGGAAGCCAAAATCTTCCTTTTTGCTTGTATATAAACAGACTGAGTCCTTGCTTCAACAAAGTAACCGAGATAGGTAGACTCTGTATTTTATTCAGACAAACTCTGTTTCAACTTGGTGTCTGTTTTCTATGTAATGATAAACCAATTAATGTCTTGCAGATTGATGCAATAGGGTCCAAAAGACTTCATACTCTGTGAGTAGAGTCAACTCATTTCAGTGTCTGACACATTAGATGGTAACTATGTGCAACTCGATCTAGGTGATCCTGCTCTGGTAGGGGGATTGGACTAGATGATCTTTCAAAGTCCCTTCCGATCCCTAACATTTTACGATTCTATGATTATCTTTCTTTTGCTGTGTCTCATTAACAAAGAAAAAGAGGCTGAAGGGCAGAGTAAAACTGCAGGTACGATTATTTTTAGTTTACACCTGAAAATTGGTGATAGAAATGTGAAACACTTTTATATGAAACAGTGAATTTCTTATGCATTTCAGTTTCCTGTCAGTTACAACTTCTGTTAGGGTAAAACACTGTCTGTCTATTAATTTCCACAATATAAAATGATGGAAAATACCTGAATGCTTCAAAAGTGCCAGAATAGTTTGCACTGGCAAAGGGCAGGTATGACTTTCTTGTCTCTTCTTGGAAAATGGCACGGAATCATAGAATTGTTAAGGATTGGAAGAGACCTCAAAAGATCATCTAGTCCAATCCCCCTGACACAGCAGCATCACCTAGATCAGGTCACACAGAAACACATCCAGGTAGGTTTTAAACATCTCCAGTGACGGGGACTCCACAGCCTCCTTGGGCAGCCTGTTCCAGGGCTCTGTCACCCTCACTGTGAAGAAGTTTCTTCTGATACTGATGTGGAACCTCCTATGTTCCAGCTTATAACCATTGCCCCTCGTCCTATCACTAGATGACACTGACAATAGCCTGGCTCCATCCTCCTGACACCCACTCTTCAAATATTTATAGACATTATTGAGGTCACCCCTCAGTCTCCTCTTCTCCAAGCTAGAGACCCAGCTCCCTCAGCCTCTCCTCATAAGGCAGGTGCTCCACCTCCTTCATCATCTTTGTTGCCCTATGATGGACTCCCTCCAGAAGCTCCACACCCCTCTTGAACTGAGGAGCCCAGAACCGGACACAATTACTCCAGGTGTGGTCTCACCAGGGCAGAGTAGAGGGGAAGAAGAACCTCTCTTGATTTACTAACCACCCCCCTTCTGATCCACCCCAGGATGCTGTTGGCCCTCTTGGCCACAAGAGCACACTGCTGGCTCATGGCCATCCTGCTGTCCACCAGGACCCCCCCCAGGTCCCCTTTTCCTACACTGCTCTCCAACAGGTGAGTCCCCAGCTTATACTGGTACCTGAGGTTGTTCTCCCACAGATGCAAGACTCTACATTTGCCCTTGTTATACTTCATTACATTTCTCTCTACCCAGCTCTCAGCCTGTCCAGGTCTTGCTGAGTGGCAGCACAGTCTGCAGGGGTGTTGGCGACACCACCCAGCTTTGTGTCATCAGCAAACTTGCTGACAGTGCATGCCAATCCCTCATCCAAGTCATCAATGAATAGATTGAACAGGACTGCTCCCAGCACTGACCCTGGGGGCACTCCACTAGATACACACCTCCAACTACACTCTGTCTCACTGACCACTACTCTCTGACTTCTATCCTGCAGCCAGTTAATGATCCATGCGACTACCCGATCATCTAGACCACACTGTCTCATTTTGTCTACGAGGATGCTGTGGTAGACTGTCTCAAATACGTTACTGAAGTCAAGACTGACCACATCCATTGCTCTGCCATCATCTATCCACCTGGTTATGACCTCATAAAAGGCTATCAGGTTGGTCAAGCATAACTTCCCCTTTGTAAAGCCATGCTGACTGTCCCTTATGACCCTCTTGTCCTTGATGTTCCTGGAGACAGCCTCTAAGACAAATTGTTCCATCACCTTTCCTGGGATGGAGTTGAGGCTGACCAGTCTATAGTTACCTGGGTCTTCCTTCTTTCCCTTTTTGAATATTGGAGTGACATTTGTTATCCTCCAGTCCCTAGGCACCTCTCCTGATTCCCATGACTTAGAAAAGATGATGGAGAGCGGCCTAGCAATGACTTCCACCATCTCCCCTAGCACACGCAGGGGCATCCCATCTGGGCCCATGGATTTGTGCACATCCAGTTTGCTCAACTTATCCCTAACCCAGACCTCATCAACCAAGGCAGGCTCGTCTCTTGCCTCCACTTCCTCTGGAGTCTCAGCATTCAGGGGCTTGATATCAAGACTGCCCCTAGAAAGTACACACAGAGGCAAAGGAGGTGTTCAGTATCTCTGCTTTCTCTGTATCCTCTGTCTCCAGGGCACCCACATCATTCAGCAGGGGGCCTACATTGCCTCTAGTGTTAGTTTTACCTGCAATGTATTTGAAGAAGCCCTTTTTGTTGCCCTTGACTTCTCTTGCAAGGTTTAATTCCAAGGAGGCCTTAGCTTTTCTAGTTGCATCCCTACATTCTCTCACCAGAGCCTTATAGTCACCCAAAGTGGCCATTCTCTCATTCCACGACCTATAGATTTTCTTCTTCTTGAGTTTGCCCAGCAGCTCCCTGTTTAATCATGCTTGTTGTCTGGCTCCCTTCCTTGACTTCCTTCCTGTTGGGACACTCTTTTCTTGTGCTTCAAGTAGTCTTTGAATAATGACCAGCTACCCTGAGCTTGTTTACCTGCCAGTACCCTGTCCCATGGGATTTCCTCTAGCAATTGCTTGAAAAGGCCAAAGTTGGCCCTCCTGAAGTCCAGGGTTGTGATTCTGCTAGCTATTCNAAGGGAAGGGAAGGGAAGGGAAGGGAAGGGAAGGGTAGGGTAGGGTAGGGTAGGGTAGAATAGGTTGATGGTTTGCTGTCACTCNACCTGCCAGTACCCTGTCCCATGGGATTTCCTCTAGCAATTGCTTGAAAAGGCCAAAGTTGGCCCTCCTGAAGTCCAGGGTTGTGATTCTGCTAGCTATTCTGTTCCTACCAAAAGAGACCCTGAACTCCACTGTCTCACAGACACTGCACCCAAGGCTGCCCTCAACCTTCACTGCTTCAACCAGACCCACCCTGTTGGTGAGTACAAGATCCAGCAGTGCTCCTCTCCTAGTGGGCTCTTCCACCATTTGCATCAGGAAATCCTGTTGTCATGCAGTTACTCTTAAGTCTTCTCACACTCTGGGAAGACATGGACATTGGTGGTTTATCCCAGCTGTACTATGATGCTGAGAGCTGTGCTTTAGCACCAATCTGAGCTAGCACAGTCACTCAGAGTACTCTAAAGCCAGAGGTAGGTACTAGACCACTCAACATATGTTGCTTTGGGAAAAACTTTAGAAGGTCTCTTAGGGAGACTTATCAGGATCACACTGTATCTGTAATCTCAGGGTGGGGCAGACTCTTGTAATGTGACCATTTCTGAGCCCAGACTAGGGNTAGCTTGAACCATCTAAAGAATGAGACAAAAGATCTGGCAGGTGTTTTGAGACAGCTGTTGTGTATTTGATGTGTTTTCTAAATATAGTTTTTGAACCATGGTGTATAAAATTCTAGAAGTCATAGCTTAGGAAGATTTACTTTTCACTTGAAGAGAAGCATCATTAAAACCAAAACTAACAAATCCTTCCGGATGTTGTCTTTCCTCTTTGTAAACAATTGCTAAATGGCAGACACCTATGCTGGCTATTAGATAGGTTCAGCAGGATTTTGTGTTGGGTTTTGGGTGGCTTTAGGTAATTTTTCATCTACAGACAGATTTTTAGGCTTTTTATTGCTTACACAGCATCTGAAAAAGAAAAAGAAAGACAAACTACATAAAAGTTCTTCTGGGTAGGATTTAGGATAGATGCTACAGGATACACTTTAGAAAGCACAAAAAATCTGATGTGTAGAACCTTTCTTGTAAAACAGAGTGAAGTCGGTTAAAACTAAGAAACTGCTTTGCTCCTGGGTTTTCAGCACCAATTTTGTGGTGGGTTCAAGACCACAATTAAAGACAAAGGAAAAGGAAAAAAAGTAGGTAGGTCTCAATAAGATCTCGGATACAATTTGCCAGACAATGGATAGCTTAGGAAAAATGGAAAAGGGTTTATTACCTCTATAACTGTGTACAGAAAAGAAGAAAAGGTTAAGCAAGTTAGTGCACACAAAGTAGACACTGCGTCACAAATGCCATCACATGTGTCAGCCCACACAGACATTCAGGATACTCCAGAGAGTTTCAAATGGCTTAGTTACCCTTGTTTAGTTATTTTGTACTTATTAGACAGTTTGACTGACTGTAAGGACAGAAAACATGCTTCTTTCCTCCTTGTAATCTGATCTTTCTTTATGCAAGCTTCCATCTGCTATTTAATACAAAATACTTCCTCTGTCCAAAAGAAATGTTTGATTCAAAGTTTAAGGACATTGCTTGCTTTCACAAAAGGTCACAGAGAAATCCATAGAATTTTACTCACCGCAAGACACCGCTGTGACTTCTTCATCTCCAGCCGTTCTGTAGAGCATCTGGTTTAACATGTGTAAAATGGCTAATAAAGTGAGAGGTATTTGTTAGTCTGAGCAGCTACCCTTTTATGTCCATATTTCATGGATCTGTAATGTGAATGGTAGCTCACACTGTAAGTATTCTATTAGCACTCGTATTTAGTCAGCTGCATGCTTTGATCGCCGTTCTGTAAATAAGAAGCTACGCAAAGTATCTGCCTCATGCTCTCAGTTTCTAGGAGTTAGAATCTTTTCAACACTCTGAATGCTGGGACTGTCACAAATATTTGGGGGAAGAAAAGCTAACTCATTTTACTGCAGTTTTGTTACATTACTCCTATTTAAGTGCAGATTGTTAAAGAAAAAATTGGGAATTAACTAAATTGAAACTGAATTCTGCAGTATGAAGAGAATGTGCATTGTCTAAATATTCCAATAATGATGTTTGAGGCAGAAATATTGTTCTTGCTTGTCACTAATTGTTAGGTTTATATCAAACTTATTCATGGCAAAGATATATTTGCAATGAATTTGCAAGGCTTAGATATTCTCTAAAGCAGTGGATATGTTTCAGGCTGGATGTCCCTTAAATCAGTTGTCAGAAATTGCTGATTTGCTAAACAAGTTTCACCTTATTCTAAATATAGAAATTATTTAAATGAGCTACACAAATGCACTGGCACTATCTTCTAATTGCTGCAATCATGCTGCAAATGCTTACCGGCACCAGAGCTGATAGAACAAATTGGAGAAGGGATTCGTTTCACTGCACCATCCAGAGCAGTGATACTGGTGCTCTGAGACATATGTAGGCAACGTTGCAGCATTCTAGAAGATTCCACTAATCATGTGAAAAAAGTGCTAGAGTCTATCAGCAACTACCTGTGCTGAACAACTAGTAAAAGATTGAAGGTTTCCATGATATGTGTGGATTTTAATGAGAGATTGCCAGGCTGTGTAAAATGTAGCTGTGAGGGAGAAACAAACTAATGATGGAGCAGCCAGAAAGTGACTGTTGGGTTGGCCATTTTTTAATTGTCAATCTAGCAATTTTTGAGTTTATCAAAAAGTGACAGGTTCTGTTAACAAGGCAACGGAACTGAAATTTCTTACTTCTGAGAAGAAATCCAACTGACAAAATTAGAGACAGCTCACACGATTGAAAGGTCTTCTTACAACAGGTGTGGAAAGAAGCAGTTAAAGGACTTCTGCAAATAGATGGAATTAAAGACATTATTACATACACACCTGTATTTCATGGTACCCATCTTGTGGGGGAAGATGGCACTTGGTGAGTTCCTGTCATGGAGAATGAGATTCAGGTGCCTGTTGGTATTTCAGAATATGTTTCCAGTAAAATATATATGACCATAGAAGACATCAAATTAAACATGAAAGTACAGAAGGAACTAAACCCTTTATTGTCTGTAAAAAACAAGTCATTTATTTTCAGGGGACTGCAGTTGAGGTGATATGTTGTAAAAGTGAAAACAGTTTATGAAATGAAATTTCTACTACACTAAAATCAAAGATACTCTAAAATACTGTAAAATAAACCACATTTTCAGAACAAAACTTGATAGTTAAAATGAAATAAACCAGACTAAATTTGACCACTTTCCAAGTGGAAGTGAATACGATCTGATTACTGGGGACTTTCTGTCAATAATAGTCCACCTCTCTGAGAGTGCTTACATGCTATGTACAATAGAAAGAAAAGTCCAGTCAAAAGAAAATGTTTTGTATTAATGGGGGGAATTATTTGATAAAATGGCTAAAAAAGCCAACACTTCATAATCCAGTAAGAAAACAAACTTTAATCCTAATTCACCTGAATCAGGTGAATTCTTCAGTAGAGATGAGTACCACCACCCTCTCTATTATTTATATGTGACTCCTACCTGCAAACCGTGGCACCCTCAACTGTCCAGACTGGTGAATTCTTCAATTCTTCAGTGTCGCTTCTCCAACTCAACGCTCATCGGGGCAGGCCTGATTCCTCAGCACCTGAACTGCATCCCTCGGTGCACGAGACATGCTTTCCAACAAAGAACCCAGACTCTGTCTTTCATGCCCAAGGTTTAACCTTTCTTCAGCTAAGCACAAAGGAGCTCTCCCCAATACTTGGGCATCCCCAGTTTTCCTCAGCAGCAGAAATGACACTCTCTCTTCCTGCTGATCAGTGTTCTCTAAGATGGCAGTGGCCATATGGCACCAGCCACATGCAGGACCCAAGATGGAGACCAACTGCATGACCATGTCAGCAAAGGCCCCCTCAACACTCTCAAAATGTGGCTGAGAGGAATCCATGACACTCCCCTCTCCTCTCTGCTCCTGTCTCAGCTCCAGGGAGAAAGGAAAGAGTGTCTTCAGCTCATGAGGGGTCTCTGAACGGCTGCTCCGTGGTAGGGGAGGATGATAGATCAGCACTGAGGTCTTGCTTCTCCAGTCCACAGTGCCAGCTCTGGACTGGTCTGGGTTGAAGCCCGTGCCACCATCGTGCCACGTGGAGCTGCTGCATCCCTCCCGGGAGTGGAGTGGAGCTGGGGTCCCGGCCAGGGTAGAAGCACAGCAGGCTCATCTTTGCCCCCTCTCCACCACCCTGGAAGTGTGTGTGTTGGGGGGTGTGAGAACAGGGCAGCAGCCCCGTGCTGGGCCAGGAGCCCTCATTGAAAAGAGGCAGGGCTAAGATCACTTACCCCTTTTATCTTCTCACTTAGCCCATCCTTTAAGGGCAGGCACCTAGGACAATTCTATAGAGTAGCCTCCCTCAGGACAGGTCACTGGGTGGGGGTCCTCTTAAAGCAACAAAACTGTTTTTTTCTGCATGAAAGCACAAACCCATATATCTGGTAATTTTCAAACTGCAACAACACATTAAATGGTATTAGAGACGTGCTAAAGGAATAGGTAAGTCTAAATATTATGGCAAAGTTTAAAAGGGCAAATATAACCTGAGGAGGTGTAGGTGGAAGGCTGACACCAACACAGGGCACTACTACTAACAGCCTTGTAAGAAAATGCATCTTCAACAACATTCCTTTAAAACTCAGCCAAAGGGAATATTTTACAGCCTGACCTTATTCTAAAGACAGAGGATGTGGGACTTATAACTGTTTAGTTTCCTAATTATTTACATGTCAATTCCAGCTACAGAAGGTCTGATTCTTTGGTTTTCTTTGTATGAAGGCATTTAATTCATGCCCCTTTATTATCCATTGGCTCCACAAAAAATCCACATGTAAGCTTCGGGCAGAACCTAACGGTTACCTAACAGAGATGAGTGTGACAACCATTAAGACAGAGCACAGCACTCCCTTGTCATAACTTAGTATCTGACTCATGATATGACATAAGAGTTTAGTAACCCAATCAGATTCCAAAACATGATCAGCCTTAAAAGCAATAGATATCCCTTCTCCACGGCAATATAAATTAATGTTCCTCTTTCATCCCATACAGTCTTAGTTTTGTTTTATCTTTATACCCATTTTCTATTTTTACTTTCTTTTCCCCTTCGCTATATTTGCGTTTACTTCTCTCTCCGTTCTCATGTAGTCATCATTTGCTGCTTGCAAAGGGGTCTTGGTGTGGGAAAACCCTTACCCATGTTTTTTCCTTTTCCCTTTGGTACTTCAAGCTGCCTGACATGGGGAGGTAGTGAGAAACCTTTTAATAGGTTTCACATGGTTCCAGGTGGCCACTGGTGCATTGTGGACTACAATGGGGTGGGGTGAATTCATTCACCAGAAATTTACAGGGGTTTTTTTCTTTCCCTCTCTTTAATTTTCTTAATAGCTGTTCTTGTTGCTCTTTGTTACTCAAACTTGTTATCATTTTTCTTTACTCTAAAGGTATCCTTGGTTTTTGTGTCTTTGAAGACCCTAGGAAATCAAAACCAGGACATCGCTATTACATTCCTTGATCTAATAATTCTTGAATTCTTGTAGGAAGGCATCACTATTTCAAAATGAGGTCAGCACATCTAGGTCATGTTCAAAAGGTGCTAGTAAGCTGCAGGTTAGATCAAATGAAGGTGTGATTACTTCTGGCTTTTAATGTTATTTGTCTCTTAAATCTGGGTGCCATCACTGAGGCAAAGCTGATCTCATGCTTACTGGATAAGTTTCCACCAACCTCACACAGAAATTGATGAAAGAAGTAATAAATCTAATCACTGCTGATCCATAGAACAGAGTCATCAGGACAAGGAAAACTATTTCCTGAAAGCATTCTCTGGCATAGCTCAAAATCATGACCAGTGAGAGGTTCGGTTCAGCTCTGTGAGACAACATCGTATCAAAGCAAGACAGAGATTCATCAGGTTAATATATAATATTAATCTATTTCACAAAGTAGCTAATCAATATTACCCTTTCACTTTCATCACCAATCTGTTGAAATGGGGTTAACAGAGCTAAAGAAATACTCAGTTTACTGCATACATAGATAAATGTAAGATTTTGTATTGTTTTGCAAGCAAGTGTGAGTCCTGAGTTATACTGAGGAATTTAAACTCTCAGATGTCAGGAGACAGAGTATGAACTGAAAATCCAATTTATTTCTTTCTGCACTTCTACTTTAATATGTGCTCCCCATTAATCTCTTTCAAAGCTGACTAGAGCTAAAGGAAAGCCCTTAAATAGGCATTAGATAAAAAATATTATGGACTGGTGATACTGATTAAGGAATCAGCATAATGATTTATCAGGATAATATCTAGAATAATACATATACTATTGTCTTTTATAATGTGAAAAGATGCACACATATATTGTGTGCTAACAGACCGATGTCATGTTACACAGAATTTGGTGAAAAAGCCTGTTATGCTCCAGTCCAGGCTTGGCACATGACAAGAATATCTCACAGCAATGAGACAGAAACTTTCCATTCTCCTCACAGATAATGCACTGCAAGTTTTGAATAATACAGAAGTTTGCAGAATTTATGTAGAGGGGATTTGTTATTCTTGTAGTGCTTGGCTATACTACAATACACATTCATGGCTGATATGTAAAATAATAACTGATGGACTTCAGACTTTAAATTAAAATAAAGGTTAAAATGAATTTCTTCAAAAAGATTTGAAAATTCTTATTTTTTGGATGAGTGCAACGTTTGTGCCTCACAACTGTAAAGGCGATTTCTCACTAACATGACTATCAGTTGATACGTGCGAAGATAAAAAACAATTACAATTATTTCTGAAGATATTTTCAAACTTTAAAAAGCAGTAAAATATTTTATAATGTAATACATATACTCCTCAAAAGTTTTTACTACATTTTATGCATGTCTTGCAGAAGTCACTGCAGGTACACTACAAATATCCAATAGCTACTAAACTGAAAAAGGAAAATCTGCCCCATGATTCTTTTGTTTTAACCATCCTCAGCTGTCAGCACAGTAAATGTAGTAAATGAGCTGCTCAGAACTCTTTATTTCTTTGCTTGGGTTCTGAAACATGATGATCTGCCATTAATATTACTACTCAATTTTGATTAAAAAGTAGAACACTCATGCCCACACCTCTCATTTGAAGGTCATAATTCATTTTTTATTCTTAAAATCATCTTTTGTGCCCCAGCTGCAGAAAAATTATCTACACCAATGGAAATAATCCCACAGCATTTCAATTTTCTACTTGAATATATTCTTGCTGCAGGTCCTTTGGGTGATTGTTGCACGCTACATCCCGTTTTCAGACCCTTGCACGTTCAGAGGTCCACAGACTTACACAGAGAGGCATGAGATTTCCCAATATGCATTCTAGAAAGTATAAAATATAGATAACTCATTATCTCCTTGGGGGCAATTATTTCTTCTTGATGTCTTTTCACTTTTGTTATTAAGTCTATTTTCCTGGGAGGAAAAAAAATTGAGATTATATTCCCTTGCATGCTAGTCATCAAAATCCCCTCCACCCTACCTCTTTCCTTTTTTTTTAGCTCTTTGAAATCTACATTTTGACAAGCATTCTTTACAAGACGCAGTAAAATTAGTGCCATTAGCTGCAGTCTACACAGCATCTGACCTTTCAGAAAGAGACTGGAGCCCTTTCTTAATCACCAGCCTCCCTAATTACCCTTCTTTTCACAAGGGCTGTTGCAGTTAGGAAGCATTTCAGCCTGCTAGCCTCTCTAGACTGTTTGCTTCTATAAAATCAGTGTCCTTTTTCTATAAACTGAGAGGTAGATAATCATGTTGACAAGTCACATTATATAGTTGTTAAACATACAATACTCCTTTTATCTCAGCCTAAAATACATCTCACTCTGACAGTAAGAAGCAGTATTTTTAACAGGTACAAGCACACATCGCAGGCAATCACAAGAAGGAGAAAAAGCTGTCCCCTGAACAAACATTCTTGGATGATTTATTTTACTGGAATATTATGTTCGAGGAGTAATATGCCTTCGTATGCACAAAAGACATTTAACTATTAAATTGACATTATAAAACGAAATTAACAGTTTAAAATCATAATAATTCTTTTTATAATCAATGTCTTGATGCTCTAGCTAGATGAACAGTCTGCTTTTTTTTCTATGTGTTCCTTGGGTGTTTCATGCAGCTACTGAAAGTTGAAAGAGTCTTCTTTTTCCGCAGAAGGAAGTGACAAGGAAGGGATAAGATGTGTAGTGACTACTTGTCCATTATGGCATGCAGAACAACAAAGGAGGGAGTGCAGAGCAAAGCACTCTGAATAGTCACACAAGATAAATATGTAATGAAACTTAGGATAGTGCTGTACCTTACTTCTGGACCTGCACTTTAACCACCCTCAGCTCTTCAGGCCCACTTCTGAGAACATATTTTTGATGGGTCTCTGTCAGGCTAATGGAGAGAAGCACAAGGGCTGGGGAGGTGGGACAGTTTGTCTTCAGTGCTCAGACTGAAGTGCCAGTCTGTCCTTTCATGCATCCCACATTCAGGGAGCAACCTCCTTAGTCTGCGTGCTGACAAACACAACAGGCACCTTCGTCATCTTTTGCACTCCAACTAGCTGCACCTTCCCTAATATCACATTTTGCTGGGTTGGCAGTTTATCCTCAAGCCACAGACAGAGAAAGCCCTGAAGGGATGAGCACAGAATTTGCCTTTTTTTTCACATGGTAGGAGAAACAGCACTGCTAATAATTATGCTAAAAAATAAAATAGATGTGTGTATTTTATTAATATCCCCTAATTTAATGCTGTCTTACAAAATTCTATTCAGTTGGGCAAGCAGTATTTTCTTTGACAGGCCAGTGAGATATCATTAATTTTTCATTCTCATCATTCACCGTGGTAAAGGCCGCCTGAGAAGGTTTTGTGCTTTGGCTGGTAATTTGTCATGACAATTTTGCAAGGCTGTTTTAATGCCTTCTCTTAGCTGATTGAGACTGTCTTATTTACTTCAATTAGTTTTGCCAGTGAGACACTGGTTTTATACAAAATGAATTGTTAATTGCTCCCCAAAGCCTAGGTAGACACCTGCTTTTCTATTAAAACACATATCAAACTGCAAATGTGATGAGGGCTAAAATGAGCTCAGTTGTACAGGAAAAACAGAGAGACTCGGAGCTTTTAATTTGTGATGCTAATTGTGCCATTAAAAAAGTCTGATTAAGTATATTTTTTGCAATATGTGAAAAAGTGGGAGCCAGCTAGTTTTTACTAGTTTGGTAAATAAAACTACATGAAATGTCTATTTATCTGTATCGCCCTAAGTGCTAGGTGCTTCATAAATCTTTTGTAAAGCTGGTGAATTAAACAACCTTTCAATGACAATCTTTTAAGCTTAACTACTCTGCTCTTTATAACCTATTTAATACTGGCAGACGATAGAGAAAGCAATAAAGAAGATTTAAACATCTACATGAAACATCTTCAAGGCCCATGGTCCAGTCCCTAATCATGTGTCAGTATTTGTTTTCTCTATATGCTATATGTGTTTCTCATAATTACAATATCTCCACGAGGAGAGATAGCACCACCACAGTAAGCAAAAGAATTGTCCACAGCTGATTTCTCTAGGCCACAAAACATCCTACAGCTGGTACTAGGTCATAATTAGTGAAATTAATTAGCCTTAGGAAACTAAGACATGTAACCTACACTTTAATACATGTGCTGGTTGCTATGGTAGCCCAAACAGGAGTGTATCTCAAGCTGTTAGTGCCCTGGGTTTGCTCTTATAAAGAACAGCTTTAGGGTGTGGAGCTGTAGATGAAGCAAATCCATTTGTTGGACATGGTAAACTGCAACAAATAATAAATGAAGGGACTCCGGTACCTGAAGGCATCATTTGATAGAAACCTAAGCAGGGTTTAAGCTTTGTGATGAAAAGCGTGACTGTTTTTAAACTTCAGGCATTGTCAAAATTTTGTGGCTCTGGTAAGAACAGGAGGAGTAGATGCAACGTGACTATTGTGGTCATGGTTTTTTCTTCACTGCATTGAGTCATCTTTTTGTATTTTAATTCCTTTTAAACTCAAACAAATTCGAGCTTTTGGACAGATTTGGTAAAAAGACCTCTTTTATTTTGGATTTCTGCTTTTTTAAACTTCCTACTTTTTCAGACATGTCTTGTGTGCTGTCCTTCATTTTCATTCAATTATTCTACACAATCCCATTTACATACTGGTAACCAAAATCCCTGTTACAAAAAGAAACTTATCAAATCAATGATAAAACATCAGCAGGTGACACATTCTCACCTACTGAAGAATTAATCATTTCCTCAATAATGTGAAGTGGCAAAGTTTTTCTAGATGCATGTTCAGAAGACTTTTTAAAAAAAAAAAAATTAAAAACCCCCAAACCTCATGATGTAAGGAATTCATTTACCTTGAGTGCAGAAAATGTTCCTTTGAGAAGAAAGTCCCAAGAAAATTCTATAAATTTCACATTTTGTGTAGTTTGTGCTGTTTTCTGCATTATTGTGGCAACTGTGACCCTAGATTTTATTAGTCAACTTCAGAAGTCTAAGATGCCTATAAAGAAGATATAAAAGAAGGAAGATTTGGTTATAGCAAGTATAGGTGAGTATAGTGAACCACACACTCAAAAGATGGAAATACTACTGGGAAGTGGCTTGAGGTCTCAGGCATTACAACCATTGGAGAATTCCTTAGACAGTCAGTCAAATTTAATTGTGGCTTGGCTCCTGTGGTGTAGAGCTAGGTACTCACTGAGGTAGATGGTTCTGTATCTGCCAATAGCTTACATAATGTGTATATTTTTGGTGAAATTCAGCAACAGAGCTTATCTGCTGTCTGTACTTATCTGAAAGGAAATGTGGCTCAGGTACCTGCTCTCCTCATACAGGCTTAATGTCAATATAGTTAAACGTAAAAAGGGGAAAAAGTGTGAATGTAAATAGACTTTTCCTAAGGACTGAAAACAACTGTACAGCTAGAACAAGATGACTATGAGCCAGCAATGTGCTCTTGTGGCCAAGAGGGCCAACAGCATCCTGGGGTGGATTAGAAGAGGGGTGGTTAGCAGATCAAGAGAGGTTCTTCTCCCCCTCTACTCTGCCCTGGTGAGACCACACCTGGAGTATTGTGTCCAGTTCTGGGCTCCTCGGTTCAAGAGGGATGTGGAGCTTCTGGAGAGGGTCCAGCGTAGGGCAACGAAGATGATGAAGGAGGTGGAGCACCTCCCTTACGAGGAGAGGCTGGGTCTCTTTAGCTTGGAGAATAGGAGAATGAGGGGTGACCTCATTAATGTCTACAAATATTTGAGGGGTGGGTGTCAGGAGGATGGCACTGGGCTGTTCTCGGTGTCATGTAGTGATAGGACAAGGGGCAATGGTTGTAAGCTGGAACATAGGAGGTTCCACATCAACCTGAGAAGGAACTTCTTCCCAGTGAGGGTGACGGAGCACTGGAACAGGCTGCCCAGGGGGGTTGTGGAGTCTCCTTCACTGGAGATGTTCAAGACCCGACTGGACGGGTTCCTGTGTGACTTGGTTTAGGTGATCCTGCTGTTGCAGGCGGATTGGACTAGATGATCTTTCGAGGTCCCTTCCCACCCGTAATGATTCTATGATTCTATGATTCTATGATTCTATGTTACTGAAGAATTTATTAATTAAGAATTAATTAATACATTCAACATTTTTTACCTAAATCGAGTCTGTCTTGCTTTTGTTAGTGGTAGGTAGGTGCTGTTTGTGACTTTGTCTTGACCCACGAGCTTTGACGTCCTGCGCACTCTCCATGTCCCACTAAGGAAAAGAGGGAACCTCTAGGCTGAGTGTGAGTTTGGCTGTTGGAAAAGGCTAACAAACCACAGGATCTGAAAGGCTTGGTATGGTGCTCCAATCTGAGGCAAATTTAATGCAAAATTCCAGCCAAGTAGTAAGTGTCCCCCTCTTAAAAGAAACTATTACAGATGCCAGAGAATCTGCTCTCTAGCGATAGCAGTTCTGGTTTGCTTGACAGCGTCTAAATTCAAATTCCCTCTATAAATAATATTATAAAACTATAATATTCAATTAATTTGTGTGTGTGTGTGTAATTGAGGGAAGAGTCATCTGCATCTTATAGCAGAGATTTGATTTTTGCTTTGAGTACAACAAGGTGCAACAAAACCAGCCAAGACCTTCATCTGTACCAGGAGTAACCCTAAACCTAACCTTCATCTTCATTAGCCAGAGACAGGAATAGAATAAGGATGTTGATGTTGTCTGGATGAGTTTTTTCTACCCATGTTGTGGTCTGAGCTGCGTATGCATATAGATATAGATGGTGTATATATGTGTGCACGTGTGTGCCTATTGGGTAGTCAGGCTCAGACTGGACCTGTGAATGTCCAAGGAGGTCATGAAATTTACAAGTAGTTAAAGGTTTTGCTCTTGTGAGACACCGCCTGGTCTCATGGGTCCACCTCTGGAATGTCTAGTATAAGAAGGATGTGGAACTGGTGGAGTGAGTCCAGAGGAGGGTCATAGGGAGTATCAGAGGGCTGGAGACCCTCTCCTGTGAAGACACGCTGAGGGAATTTGGGCTGTTCAGCCTGAGGAAGAGAAGGCTCCGGGGGGGACCTTATAGCAGCCTTCCAGTACCTGATGGGGGCTACAGGAAAGCTAGATCAGTTTCAGGAAGGAACAGGAACTCTAGTGATAGGACAAGGGAGTGGATTCAGGATAAAAGAAGGTAGATTACATTAGAGGAAATTTCGTTCTATGAGAGTGGTGAGACACTCAAACTGGTTGGCTGGGGGAGGTTGTGGATGCCCCCTGCCTTAAAATGCTCAGTGCCAGGATAGATTGGTCCCTGGGCAACCTGATCTAATGAGATGTATCCCTATCCATGGAAGGGGGGTTTGGAGTTAAATGATCTCTGAGGTTGCTTCCAACCTAAGCCATTCTATGATTTAATGGTTCATGATTGTATGAATGTGGAGCTGTGACGGTCTTTTCTCCATTCATCTCCTGGGTTAGGCAATTCCTAACACTTATACCTACATGTAATTATCTATTTTTCTTTCAGTGTGACATATTTTCCAAATAATGGCCTTCATACTGTCCACAACCAGTGTGAAAAGATCTTAATCAGGAAAAAAACAACGGATCATTCTGCTTTTGCATGCCTCTGCAGTCTGTAATTGTCTGTATACATTGGTTAATTTAAGAATAATGCTGAAAAGGTCTACAGGGGTGAGATGCTGAAGTAACAACTTGCTGAAAAAGGCAGAGAATGTGAGAATTTGTGCCATGCACTTACATTGCTAATTATAGATACGACTTCATGAAATAATGTTCTTTCATTTTATCTTGACAAAGTTAAAAACAAACTTTGGTTTCTCTTATGGTAGAAATATGTCTTGCCAAATCAAAAGCTGGTTAGACTATTCACAACCCATCTTCCACTTCTTATCTCTCACATGCAAGTGAAAGAAGAGGAATAGGTGAGAGGAGATGAAGGGATTAGCAGGGGCAGATAACATGTTTCAAAGCTAGCAGGTCAGTGTAATTGCCCAACTAGAAGAACATTACCAACTTTTATTAAACGACTACACAGGTGCTTACACAAAGATAACCAGGGATGTGTATTATTTGTTGTGCCTACAGGATCAATTCATTAATAATTCTAATATCAATATAGTGAATTTCTTTGAAATGTTTGCCAAATTCTGTCTAATTAGAGAAACTTTATGTATATTTAATTAATCAGTCCACGCTTTGTGATTAATAAGTATTTTATAAATAATTCTCTTATTGATAAAGGGCACAATTATGGGAGCAGAACTCAAGATAAGGTAAGTCCTATCTGTCCTGCTTCTCTTCTGTGACTGTAGCAAGAAGTTAAAAGCATCCCATTTAGAAAGGGAACTGAGCTGCTTCTGAGCCTGGAAGAGTCCAATGCCACCATCAGGCATGTCTTGGCAACTCTCCAATACATCCCTAAAATCTGTTATCGGATTAAACTGGTGTGTCTGGATCCACATTTAGATCTCGTCCCAAAGACATCTGTTATGATTGTAATTGGCTATACTTGTCTGTAACCTACCTCTAGCTGTACCTTCACCTCCTTCTCTCCTCCAAGTATTTAACCTGCTGTTGTTATTTAATAATATATGGGACTCCAGGTGTAGTCTATAGTTGCCTGGCTCATCCTTCCCCCACTTCTCATCGATGGGTGTGATATCAGTGAGTCTCTAGTCATCTGGACCTCTCCTGCTAGCCAGGAGCATTGATAAATGGTGGAGAGTTGCTTGGCAAGCTTATTTTCTGCCAGCTCCCTCAGCACTCTTGGACAGATCCCATTTAGCCTCACAGACTTATGAATGTCCAGATGACACAGCAGGTCACTAACTGCTTTGTCATGAACTGTGGAAAGCATATCCTGCTCTCCATCCCTGTTTTCCAGCCCAAGAGTGTGAATATCCTGAAGGATAACATTAAAGCAGAAGCACTTCTTGTCCTTCATTACAGTGGCCAGCTGGAGTTTCAGCTAGGCGTTTTACTTTCTGATGTCCTATCTGCATGCCTTAATTAGTCACTTAGTGCAAGTCACAAAGTCCCTGGAAAAAGCTGCACAGAATGGTTGTGAAGTCTCCTTCTCTAGAGATATTCAAAACTCTTTTGGATGTAGTTCTGTGGGAAGTTCTTTAGGCAGTCCTGCCTTGGCAGGGGGTGGGGGTTAGATTTGATGATCTTGTGAGGTCCCTTCCAACTGTGGTGGTTTGGTGATTCGGTGATATGTGGCCGTCAGCTGCTCCATATTTTGTGGCCTATAAATAAGAAGAGATGGATAAAGCTGCTTTGGCAGCATCTGGGTAGAAAAGCTACGGTTCCTAGTTAATGAGCATTACGCTGCTTCGGATTCTGCATCCGAGGAACAAGATGGTGTTAATGAGAATTAACATTAAATATTATGTAAATTGAACATCATGTCCACAAATGCACGGTACTTTAAACATAGCTAGAGTAGCTTTCATATTCTCTTGCTGCATTTACCAGTTTCCATGTATCTACATGGCATAAACCAGCTCAGAGTAGATAAACCAGCACAGCTCTGGAAGAAGCCTAGCAGCACAAATGTGACACCCTGCCCTAGCTTGCTCTTCTCACATTTATGAAGCTACACTGCTTCTGGTTTGGGACGTGGTTTCCTGTTCCTTCAGGAACAGCAGTTACAGAATATGCACTATTAATACTGTTATATAACAGTAGTTATGCCAGCATTGTGTAACTACAGTTAGGCAGTAGTTACCAAAGCAGACCAAAGGCTGACCTGAACTGAGTTGTCAGCAAATACTAAAACTGTCTGGGTTTCCTATATTAATATTTTTTTTTTACTTTAAAAGGTGAAAGGGGGACAGGATGCAGCTATTCTTATGGAAGTTCTCTACAAAAATATCTGTTGTTAAGAGTCTCTAATTTAATTTGAATTCTTTGGGCTTTGACCATGGATTGGGAAGTACTGAGTATTCACTGGGAGCAAATTCCTGTCTTCCTATGGGTTTCCCTGTAACGCACTCGGTTAACTGAGTTATTTATGACGGGTAAGAGCAGTTCTTGGAAACACTTTGTTTTGTTTCCAAAGGTGTTGTGACATTCTGGATTGAATGAAGCCCTCAATTAGTGTATCTGGGCCTATTATAAAACACAGTACATGTTCATCATTACCCAGGACCAAAATAGAAAGTGTCCTGGAAAATAACTTCTTAAGAACAAGACATGTTAAAATGTTAGGTGTCGCAGTCATTGAGTCTCCTGATGTAGAGGAAATTATAACAATGATGTTTTTGTTGCAGGGGGGAGTGGCAGGAATTTGAGGCTGTACAAAGAACCCATAATCTCTTACTGGAATGTAGTTTTGGATGGTGCTAGGAATTGCTTACTCATGCTGAGGTGCCCTTGGGAGTCATACAAGACTTTTGTTGTGGTCACATGCTTAAAATCACCACAGTGTGGTACCTTTATCAAAGTTACTACAGGAATAAAAGTAATGTGTTTGTTTAAAATAGGGCTTGTGGTATGTAATTTAGTTTCTTCATCTTCTGCAGAATAATGAGCTCACTGAAACTATTACCAATGCTTATTTGAGTACGGTCATCTCCTTCCTTACACTGTCAATTAAAACATTCTTACTAAAAATACTTCTAAACATCCTTAAAATGCAGAAGATAGTTTACCTATCTAGGATTTTTTTTTTCTCTGATAATGCAATTTATTGCATCACATTGTACAATAGGTGAAATATTACATGAGTCTAGCATGAGGACTCTTTCCTTATGGAAATAAGTAAAATGTACCCTATATGTTAGATGAATAAATCTATTCTTGTATGGAGTTTTAGTCAGTGTGTCAAAAGCTCACACCAACATTTCTGTATGCACTGAAACAACTTCACATCACTCCACATGTACCTTTCAAGTGAATGGTATAGAATCTTAGGGACAAATTTCCAATGAATACATCACAATTTCAGAATGCTTGTAAAGACAAACTTCTTTCAGATACAAAGTTCTAGCATAAACATACTCATAATTCCACCTTATGCTGGGTACAGAAGCTTGGATGAATATCTTACATATGAATGTTCCTGAATCCCTGTGCTACAAGAAAAAAAAAAAATCAACAAAAAACCCAGACTGGCATCATGTTAGAATTGACTTAACAAAAATTAATAAAGATTCAGCAGCAGCAAAGTTTGACCCAGTACTATGTGACCTCATTTGAAAGTTGTGAAATACTGTGTTGCATCCTGCAAAATCTTTTGTCATATGAATTATTCATCAATTTTATCATTAAGTTTTGAACGCTAAGCAAACAGCAGAAATAAAGTCTGAATTTAGAAGAATGGTCAGTGAACCAGTGCAGGACTACCTAGAGGTTGTCCCAGTGGATTATTGTGATTATTGAAGAGTCAGAATGTCTCTATATAAGGACCACATTACAGTTATCCTCTGAAACCAGAGTAGTCTTATGAGATCAGTCCACCAATTGCCAAAGTAGCAGACTTTCTCATGTGAATAATAATTCTGACAAAAGCTCATAGTTGTCTCTGCCATATTTCTGTAACACAACACTA
This sequence comes from Rhinopomastus cyanomelas, assembly GCA_013400115.1. Lineage (NCBI taxonomy): Eukaryota > Metazoa > Chordata > Aves > Bucerotiformes > Rhinopomastidae > Rhinopomastus > Rhinopomastus cyanomelas. The sequence goes on along the minus strand of VXBP01005069.1, from coordinate 499,213 downwards.
GAGATGAATGTAAATTCAGAATAAGAAGTAAAAGAATATATTATCAAATTAAAACCCCTATTGCAGAGCTATAACTAGGGAGCCATAGGTCAACACCTATACATTCCCTTTTATGATAAATAATGTGCAAAAGATCTAAAGTGATGAAATGTGTATCAGTATTGAAAAGGTGTAGGCAAAGGAAATCAAAATATGTTTTATCTTACTTTTGCTTCCCTCGCCTCCTTTTACTCCTTGACACAGCATTTTCTCAAATTACAGCTTTCACAGATCAGTGGATGGACTGTAAATAGACCTAGAAAAGAGATTTTACAGCATCACTTTAGAAGTGGCTCAGGACAAATATTAATATTAAAAGGCATCAAACAACTGCATTTTTTCTAATCATATTGCAAATAAGTATACTCACTAGTAAAGGAAAAATGATTAAGGTAAAACTGTACTTTTCTTATTGATTAGAGGCTGCTCTCAGTGTTGAAATGATAGAGTGAATTAGCTTGCCAAACACAAGTGCCTGTGCTTCTGGGGCCATCTCTGATAGTCACATCTTCCTGAAGGCTATTGGATAGAAATGTAATTAAACAAATATGGCTCCTTGCTGATCTGACCTTTTTTTAAATTACAGAATAAAAATAATGGAATGAATATAGCTGTTTGATCTAAGAAAGATTTCTGCCTGAAGTAGATTTTATGCTTTATGGACTGATTATGAACAGTTGTTTTGAACAGTCTGAATTTTGTTCCATCTAAATCCATGGAGAGCTGAACTGAGTATTCTTTGATGCAGGACAAGGAATTGAACTTATAAAAGTACTCACTGAGTATCCTTATTGGCTGCTAAAGATTCAAACCATAGCATGTTCCTGGCATAAGATCAAGTGTCACATATTGGATGCTCGTCACATGTTAAATACCAGGATGCCAAATGCTTTTCATCTAGCAAAGCAATGCACTGGCCCTCTCCCAGCAGCTGGCTGGTACCCATTCAAAATTCACAGGTTAGTGGGACTGTGATCTCAGCAATCTTTTCTTCCTCATTTTGCTTTGTTTTTTGCTCATATGTTTTCCCCACTCTCCATTCTTACATTGATGATTACTAGTTCTCTTCTTTCATTTGGTGTCCGTGTGGCTTTTACACTTTCCTGTAATCATGAATCCCTTTTTCCTTTCATTCCCATTCCCCTTTCCTTCCCATCATGTCTCTTTATTACTCATTCCCTTCCCTTGTCTTCAATTTCTTCATAAATTTTTCTTTCATAGCCTCAATTTCACCTTCCTTTGCAGATCAGTCCAATCCCATACATGCAAAATATATTATATATATTATTATATATTATCAATACACGCACAACATGTTTTCTGTCTGGACACAGTGCTACGATTTGCTGTAGTTTAAAATCAACAACTTTTAACATACTTGACTTTGGGAGTTCAGTCTTTCTGGCCATTAGTCTTTGTTCTTCTGGTATGAGCTACCAGACTGGAAAGAAAAATCACTACTGCCTCCTCCCTATTCCCTAGGGTTTTGCACAAGTTTTCCTAAATTCTTTCTTAAAGTAAAACCTTACCCTATATTTTCAGTCATGACAGCATTGATTAAAAAATTAATATCATTTCTCAAATGGTTAATGTTAAAGCTAATCCAGATCCATATGTGCTGTTTTCAGCACAGAATAGGTTACGTGATAATTTAAGGAAGTATATTTATTCAAAGTCCAATATTGTAGTTTATGTTACATAAAATTAACATTACAAGAAATTGCATTATTACACAAAATACATCATTGTATATGAAGCTTATAGTGTTCCATATAATTCATTGTGTGTATTTGCAAAGGAAAAAACAAAACCTAAACCAAATCAAATACATTTTAATTGTGTACTCCAGTGTTTCTTTTGCAATTAAAGTTAAAACAAATTCAAAGCTGCTGCAACTTTCAAATACTCAGTTGGAACAGCTAGAAGGTAATAAAATTATTATACTGCCCCTATTGTGCAGTTCCACATGGCATTTTAATTATATAGTTATAGGATACTCAGCATATTCTTCATGGCATTTACATTTACACCATTATAAGTTTTCTCAGTAAGTATTCTTTGCAATATTCAATAAATATTGGCTGCTTGAAGCTATGTGATTAAAGAGTGAAACAATGCTGTATTAGCAACTGGACTCATCCCTCAAGTGCTGTATCTCCTACTTTCCTGCATGCAGATGAAAAATTCTGGTTTGGGTTCTTATTAAAATCTCACTTATATGAGATTTATAGTGCTGATCCTCCAAACTCTAAATTTTCCAAGGGCCATTATCCTCAATTCTTACAGTCCTCAGAAACCACGATTAGACAGATTAGAAATAGCAATCAAGTTTCTGGAAGCCTAAGAAATAGCAAACTACAAGCAAGACATAGTGTTTTCTTCCAAGACCATTTGGTGTTTTAGAACACTTTGAGAGAGATGCATGTCTAGAATCCTCCTCAACTTGCTCAGGATACAATCTATGTGCAGGAATCTGCTCCAACAAGCCTTCTTTGGAGTTGTATACAGCACAACAAAGCCTGTCATTTATTTTTGTGATTGCTCTCTTGAATAGTCATGATACACCTTACAATGTAGTTTACCTTCAGGTAATTTCTGTAAAGGACTTTGTGTAGATTAGTGGCAGCTATTATTTTTGCAGCTGATGCACTCTGAGCAGCTCTGTACACGTGCACACTGCTTGTATGGTATTGTGAAGAGAGCAAACTGGTTCTTCAGAGACTATTACATTCTACTTCTTAAAGCCTGAATATTGTATGGAAACTTCCAAAATAATGAGTTTTTCAAAATAATAATATTAGTAGTTTTAAAATTAAATTATTGAGGGAAACAGGGATAAAAAAATATTTACCTAAATTATGTCTTGCTTTCCTATGACACTGTGCTTTGGTCATAGCCAGTGTGGTAACAAATCAGTTACTTGCACACCTCCAAAATACACTAATCTCACTTACTGTTACCATCAAAGACTTCAGGAAGGCCATTCTGGATGAGCAGTTCATTCAGAAATAATCTGCAAATCTATGGATGTTTCCTGCTATTACCTCTTAAGTGCTATTTCCCCTATAGCCCTAGTAAACTAAATGGGGGGTTACATGTCAAGTGAAATTCCATTAGACCTTTTCTCCTGCTTCTCCTTCACCTACAAGTGAGGTATGCATGTCCAAAATTGTCCTGACCTCAAGCAAAATGTCTTCTAAGCCTTAGCAAGGCCTTAGCAAGGCCTTTGACACTGTCTCCCATGAAATTTTAGTGAGCAAGCTGAGGAGGTGTGGGATAGAAGAGCAGACAGTGAGGTGGGTTAGGAACTGG
>VXBP01005069.1:465392-495622 GCA_013400115.1 Rhinopomastus cyanomelas | reverse complement strand
ACAGGCTCTTTTCACTTGCTGCCTGTGATAGGACAAGGAGCAATGGGTGTAAGTTGCAGCAGAGGAGGTTCCGCCCCAACACAAGGGGGAACTTCTTTACTGTGAGGGTCACGGAGCACTGGGACAGGCTCCCCAGGGAGGTCGTGGAGTCTCCTTCTCTGGGGACTTTCAAGGCCGCCTGGATGTGTTCCTCTGTGATCTGTGTTAGATAGTTTTGTCCTGCTCCGGCAGGGGGGTTGGACTCGATGATCTCTTGGGTCCCTTCATCCTATGATCCTATGATATAATGTCAGTGATTGAATGAAAGAATTACTACTTAATAGTGAAGATTTTTAAAAAATATAAGACATTATCTATGAAAGAGGTAGCTCCACTGTTCATATCCTGTCTGAGCAACAAGAGAAAGAAGGGCTAAAAGAAAGTAGTAATGATGTAAAGTATGGCCTCAAAGATGTTTTATATATGAATGAACAAAAGGAGTACCAAATCAGTAGTAAAAAAAGTCTCTGGGGGAAAAAGAAAAGAAGTACACTAACCCCTTAATTTGAACATCTACAAAGCAGGTGACTCTATCTGCTTTAGTCGTCCTTGTCTCCCATTATAGTCACTGGAGAAAAATGCAATCTTCTAAGCTGTGATCCATGTAATCTATTTTTATGTTTCTACTTAAGGATGAGATGTGATTGAATTCCAATCTTTTTGACTTTTGACTATAAAGGGTATCCTGACAGCCACATTTCAGATGATTATGTCTACACTATAAAGGTCTAATACCTTGTGGCATCAGTACATGAGAGTGACTGAGGTGGAATGGTAAATAAGCAGTACATTTATTGGAATAACAGGGTAATTAAGGTAGTAGGGAACAAAACCCAAACACAGAAACACTAGAGCTTCTATGGTGGTGAAAGATCAGCCAGAACTTTAAGTCCCTCCACAGCCAAGTGAACGTGCACATCAACCCTCCTTCCTTTCCTGCAGCACAAGTATTAAATCAGACCAATACTATTATTCCACTAGCAAACTAACAGATCTACTGCTAAAACACAAAACAAAGCCCACAAAGTTATTGTCAGACTTTCTCATTGCTTTACTAATCACAGTTTGTAAAAAATTGTGGATTCCTCAAGACTGCAAAAGCTGTAAGGAGGTGAATGCAGTTTCTTGTAAGGAGTCCTACAAATTAAATTCCAGACTCCATTATTCTCGGCACACTCATACTTACCTTAAGAGAATTTCTTGCCAACAAGAAAGTGTGCATCCAATACTGGAGTAGTCACAGAAGTAAATGACACTAGTGCAACAATTACAGGAACAGAATCATTGTTTGCTCTAAGAAATGTTTTGGTATTTAATAAGGCAGCCCTACCCAGAAAGCTTTTTCTGCTGGTTTCAAACCAAACTATTCATAAATGGCAAAACTGCAAGTCACCAAAATGTGCCAAAATTTTTACAGCATACCAAACTCTTTCGTTTGAGGAAGAGGAGGCTGAGAGGAGACCTCATCACTCTGCACAACAACCTGGAAGGACCTTGTGGAGATGTTGGTGCTGGTCTCTTCTCACAAGCAATTAGTGATAGAACAAAAGCAAATGGGTCCAAGTTACAATAGAATAGGTTTAGACTTGATATTAGGAATTTTTCACAGAAAGGGTGGTCAGGCACTGGAACAGGCTTCCCAGGGAAGTGGTTGAGTTGCCATCCCTGGACGTGTTTAAAGACTGTTTGGATGAGGTGTTGAGGAGTGAACTTATAACCATCTACCCTTAGATGGTTGGACTCGATGATCCCAGGGGTCTTTTCCAACCAGAGCAATTCTGTGATTCTGTAATAGTTTCCTGCTATATTCACAGCAAACTATAGTTTGCAAACTAGTCTTTCCTGCCTGCAGCTGAACTCGTATCCATTTCTGTGACTAAATCTGAATTAATTTATTTTATATGTATGTTTTCCTATAAATTATATTAATGAAGTTCATTGATGCTAACGCCAGCATCCATAATTAACATTAATTCCTTAAAATAGAAAGAAATATCCAAAAACAAATGCGATGAGGACACGTCTAAGGAAACAACACTGTAAAGGAAGTGCACTACTAGAGGCAAGGGTGATGCAAGGCAGAACAGGGTAAATAAAGCTAAATATTTTATTAATTTGTACACTCAAGGCACATTCTGAAGACTTTAATAAAGTTATTATTATATTTTAATAATGTCTCTACAGGATAGCAGCAAACAAGAACATGTGATCCAATTAACAGAACAGCTTGCTTTAATTTATGAAATCCCAAGTGTTTTCTTTTTTTATTGTTGGCTATCAGGTAGTATGTTCTATCACTTACCCAAAAAAGTTTATTATCTTCTGTAAATAATGACAAGAATTCCAAAAGTAATATGAAATTGTAATTGAATAAGGAGTCCAGAAATGCTGATTTGGACTGTCAGCCATGAATGGGCTTACACTGAATTCAGCTCCAAAATATCTAGATTCATGCTAAATCATGCTATTTTAAAATAAAGGAAGCTATGATTTGTAAGTTACATTATCTTCTCAACTTGAAGGTCAACTATTGACACTTATTCTAACTCCCATTTTCTCTTAAAAACCCCCAGAAACTATAGAATAGAATCCAAGCTCGTTCTGTTTAACACAGCATATATTATGAATATTCTCAGTGTACCACGTGATCACTGGCTGTGTTAAATGAATGAAGGAATGTCTGAATAACTTTTAATCACTGAATAAAAAGGCAGTGCACAATATGTAACTCAATGACAGATACTCTGTTTCAGAAAACATGCAGAAATTAGAAATACTATCAAAAACTATTAAGCTCAAAAAAGCGTGAGCATATGTGTTTTGGGAATAGACATGATACTTTGTGTATAGCATCTATTAGGAAATATCAGCTTTTCTATTTAAAGTCTCAGAGTCATATGACAGTTCACATCAGAACAGGGATAAAATTCAAGGATTTATTCTCCAGATAAATAATTTTCCAGTTACTTCTTGACATGGATACTTATTTTACAACCCACTTTCAAAATGGCATCAAAATATCTTTTTTCTTTGTTCCCTTTATTCTTTTATTTAAATCAGCCATTGTAATGCTATTTACACACAGTATTTACATTAGCAGCTTCTGAGGAAGTTTCAAGTGTGTAGCACATACTATAACTTTCCAAGAAACCCAGACGTACTTTCTGTGAGCGTTAACGTTCTCTGTCTAACGAACCGACGCTTTCTCACTGGGATGCGTTCACAAAATACCACTGTGCTGAGACTAAGTGACACCTCTGTTTGCATCATCAGCTGAGAGGTTAAGGACAGTTTGAAGACTGAAACTATCATTTCTGTAAGAATTTTCTATATGCCACTGTTAAATTGCATGAGCAGAATAAGACAGGGATCTGGCTGTTAATCAGAAAACTTTAAAATGTGAGTTTTTCAAATAATTTTGCAAAAATGAATTTTTAAATGACCCACCAAGAAAACTCTTCTGTCCCCTCCACTGACTACTTAGTTTTCTACTTTATTTCTATCAAATTAACTCTTTTCTAAAATCTGATATATTTATAATACATCCACTAATGCATATCTTTCTGACTTTGAGCTGTTTGAATCCTGAGAAACACACGCAGTAGTAAACGTATTTTATTCTGGTCAAGAACACATCAAAATTTCAATGTGAACTATGACACACAGACATTAAAATAGAGAGATCTTTTCATTTAAAATTATCCTCTTCAATCCATGGAGATCTTATTTTTAAGTAATTGAGCTGTCACAAGACGTTATGAAAGGCATGAATTTTCAAGTTAACAATGCAGTGTAAATCACAGTTTGAGTGCTGGGGGATTTCATCTGATGATGCACAATTCATAAGCCATTTGTTTCACTAAATCAGTTCATAAGTATCATGATGCACCATTACAAAATATTGTGAAAGGGTTTGTGGAAACACCAATACAAATGGCAAAGAATCTGATTATCTTTAAGGATCAGACATCCTCTGATTTGTATGATTTATGTGGAGCCTCGACCTTCTGTCTTTCCTTCAGGGAGTCGCTCCACCAATAACTCTTGCTCTCACTCTTCCTGATGCTCCTCAGCCTCTCCACGTTGACTTTTTGTTTCACCACCATCCTGAGCAGATAATTCACTTGGTCACATCTTACACAGATACTGTCTCCCTAATCTTCTGTGAAAAGAGAAGACAGGCTGAGGCACTTCCTGCAGTTAGATGTCTGCACAGCCACATGGTTCTGGGGGGGGGGGTGCTGTCTGTGTCCCCACACTTTTTCTAGTGATGATTTTTGCCTTAGACCCAAATATTTTTGTTAAAAAAAACAAACAACAAAAACCCACAAAAAAACCCATCTGAGAAGCCACACCTTTCAAAAGCAGCACAGTGTTTAAAAGTCCCACGGTAGCTGTGTCTCCACCCACGCCTAGCCCACTGGCTCAGTGATGGGCAGATGGCTCCGCTCACTATGTGGAGCCTTTAAGTAAAAACCTCAGTTTTTTGCCCCAAACTGTTGCAGGGAGAGTCCAACTCCAAAGGCTGGTCACAGTGTTGGAGGCAGAGAACACCATCAGGAAGTTTGCAGACAATGCAAAACTGTGAGGGACAGCAGGTACAACATGGGGCTGTGCTGCCATTTAAAAGCTCCTTGAAAAGCTAGAGAATAAGGAAATCCCATGAAGTTCACAAAGGGAATTGTGAAGTCCTGTACCTGGGAAGGAATAGCCACGTGAACCAGCATGGTTTTACAGAAAAGGACCAGGGGTTCTGGTGAACAGCAGCTTGGCAATAAGTTGGCAGCATGACCTTGCAAGAAAGAAGGCTAATCTTGCCATCTGTTTGTAATCTTAATCTTCTGCCTCTCCTTCGACATTTCCCCTACTCTGTGATGGGATCCACCTCATGGGATACAGTCTGTTTCAACGTGGGTCCTTTCCACAAGCTGCAATTTTTCAAGAGCTGCTCCATCACAGATCCTTTTCTGTGGGGTAAAGTTCAAAAGCAAGAGATTGCTCCAGCATAAGTCCTTTATGAGGTCACAAGTCCTGATGGGAAACTTGCTCCAGTCTGGGCTTTCCACAGGCTATATCTTCTTCCATGACACCTCTACCTGGTCTAGCATGGAGTCTTGGACTGCAGTATCTATCAATATCTGCTTTGGTGTGATCTTCTACAGCCTGCAGAGATCCACGTATGTTATGATCCACAGACCATAAGGAAATATCTGCTCTAGTGCCTGGAACATTGTCAGTCTTTGGTTAGCAACAGTTCAGATGACTCAAATGACTGTAAGCAAAGAGAAAATGACTTATGAGCAGGGTAATGGGATAGAAGGCCTCTACCTAGCAAAGAGATTCATGCTCTGTGGTGACAACAGAACAAGTAGGCTCTGAGACACCACAGTTCTATCTGCAGAAATCTGCTGATGTGGTGTTGCCATCTGTGATGAGGAGTTGCCATCTCTCAAGAACTTGTTGCTGTTTTATCTCAGTCTCCGAGTACAAAATCGCCCATATCTTTGGAGGTGAAAGGAACACCCCAGCAGCACATTCCTTCAAAGAGGGATTTGAAGAGGGCCAGTCATCAGCCCCCATCCCAGCAGGCAACAATGCCAAGAAACTCATAAGAGGACTGCAGGAGACATTGAAAATATGTGAAGCTGAGGAAGAAGGACTGATTGTGAATCATCACTCCCTGCAATCCACAGAGCTGACTACAACAAGAGACGGACCAAGAAGATGGACCAAGACACCAGACATCTGTGGAGCTGAGGAACAGGGGAAGGCCACAGCACATCAGACACCACTGCAGCCTGAAGTAGTGAGCTAACCTCTTGTCTATTTTCTCTATCCTTTTCACTTTTACTCCTCTCCATTCTTTGAGGATGGAATCTAGTAACTTTAATAAACTTGTTTTTACGCAGACCTGTGGTGTAAGCCTCCTGAATTTGGCTCAAGCCCCTCCATGAGCCTGAGTAACAGTCTTTCCTTTCTCTGGTCAGTTTGGTCATGACAAGCACGTCCTCCCATTGCTCTTTCACTGACCTTGCTTCTCTCATTTTCTCACTCTTGTCTCACGGCTGTTATATAATGGTTTCTACACTTTCTTGAATATCACAGAGGATAGACAGTGAGTCCATCTTGGAATTGGCTGGAACTGCATCCTTCTGAAATAGGGGCAGCTCTTGGTGTCTTCTCACAGAAATGACCCCTGCAGCCTGTCCCCCACTAGAACCTTGCTAGGTAAAACCAATATAGGGTCACTGACAATTCTTCAGTCACAATACATTCTAATGCTGATCTGCCCATGTCAGAAAAGAGGGTTGGCCATTGAGGGTGAGGAAGCCATTTCAACAGTGACAGCATTTTTGTTTGTTTGTGTATTCAGTATCCTACAGCAAACAGATTTTCATGTTGGACACTTAATGCTGTCTGGCTGTCTGGCTTCCCCAGACAAGTGGGTCTCCCCATTGCCCAGGCAGCATGTCCAGTCTGACTGGCTACCAGATGGTATGTGCTCACAAACTGAATTGGTGCATTTTTTTTTCACCATCAAGCCACTGCCATCTTGTGCAGGTCTGCACTAATTTGCTTTATTATCACACATCCTATTTCAAGTGTCTTATCTCTCTTGTCCAGCAATGCACTTAAACATGCATAACTTTAGAACCAGGATTAATCAAGTTCTTCAAATAGGACTATTCATATTTTAAAATAAACACATATGCTTGAATCAGAGTCCAAATGTTTCAGCTATTCCTCCTTAGATTGTTTTTGAATTGGATCAAATCACGTTCTCATGAGCCTCATGAGTAATCATATAATCATGAATCACACATTCAACAAAACAAGATAGATCATCAGCTTTATTTGTTATGCAGATAGATCATTTGACTAGCTCTAGATGTTTCTGAATGAATAATTGAACCTGATCCAGTCGCCAGTGTTACCTAGTCTGTTGGGTTTTTTCCTGCTGTAGTCATCTCTAAAGGTCATTTAACCTCATGACTGTATCATTTATAATAACAAGACACTTGACGCTCCTTGCATTTAAACCACTGGAAATAAATTATGGAAAAAAGCAATGACACACCAAGTTTGGCAGATGGGGATATTGTAGAAGGAAGCCTCCTTTTTTGAAGCATTTCTCACTTTTTACAGTGAGTCAAAGCTCTGCTTCTGTAGGAGAAACTGTTGAATATAGTATTCTGATTTTAAAATGCCACAGATGTTAGCAAAGAAATCAATACTGCTTTGTGCAGATTTTTCTCTTGCTGTGAATTTGTACCAGCCCCCTGCCTGGTCCCCAAAAAGCTAGTAACTCCCAGACTCAGTTTAACGTGCAGGCTTGTAAGTCCAACAATAGCACCTTTTGCTGCTGTAAATATTTTTTCCTCACATCTGTCCTCCTCAAGCATCTTATCAGAACGTTCAGGTCCCTGCTTTACGTTTTGACCTTGAAGGGCATCCTTGGGCTGAGGCGTTGTTTCCCACATCCTCATAGGTATCATCCTCAGTGGATTATGGTTTCTTTGTAAAAACTGCATTATTCCCTGTCAACATTATAGAGTTTTGTTAAAATTATCATGTCTTATCTTTATGCTAGGCTTTACCCTTCTTCAAAAGCCATGGCAACAGTTCTGCACAAAAGAATGACCAAAAGAGGACATGCTATGTGCAGAGCAGCCTTTCTGTTCAGTGCTGTGTGAACAACTAAACTAGTACGAAACGCCGACTACCGAGAGAGCGCTGCGGAAAAGGTCACTGCTGCTTTTCTTCTTCCGTGCTTCTTTTTTATCCTTGATGTCCCATTTACCTTTGACCAGCAGCATCTGACAGTTTGGATTTATCAGAGGCACTCAGAGTGGAACAGCTCTGTGTCACTGTGTCTTTCTGCTATCAAAGGACCTGGGTGTAAAAGAAAACAGCTTCCAGGGCGCTGCGACCGTATTCGAGGCTGGCGGAGTGCCAGCAGAGAGCAAAACTAACAGATCTTTTATTACAAATGCTGAATAACAGTGAGGAGCTCTCCTGCTTCAGGAAGCAGAGAGTCTGCTGAGACATTGCACCACTGCTGCATAAATAATTTAAAATCAGAAAAAAGTAAAATCCATCAGATTTTTTTTCTGTATATTCTTTAATCACTGATAGTTGGGTTCCCCCATTTATTAGAGAAATGCAATAAATCATTTGACCCACTTGCAAGTGTTTTACCTTCAGCCTGAGAGAAAACTTCCAGTCTCTCAGCAGCAAGTGTGCTGTCAGCTTCTCCTGCTATGACAGAGGCTGCTCTCGTGGTGAATGTCTCTTCAGCGTGACTGGTTGCTCTTTGCTAATTTGCAGTGAATCAGTTTGTTCCACGTTCAGTTGTATAAGCGCTGAGGCAGGGCCAGGCTGCAGCAGGCTGTAGGCAGCGTTACGCAGAAGGGGTGGCTCATTGCATGTAGGGGGAGCGCTGAGTCCGAAGATGAGAAATGTTTGCTGCTGACTCAGAGGCTGACAGCACCCACAGAGTTTCATTTTTTACAGCTTTACATTTCCCTCTCTGGCACACACATATTTTTTTAAAGAGCAAAAATTAGTTTTGCAGCAAGTGTATTGCTTATGCTTCTCTACTGCTTTTTAGGAGAGTCATTTTTTATTAAACTCTTAATCAAAATATTAATACATGGAAAATGTATGCGATTCAGCTGCTCGGAAGGTTGTTGTGATGGATTGTGAAGTAATAAATGTGTGGGTGAAAATAGCAGTGAATGACACATACTGTGTTTAACTTTGGTGTATCAACCACATCAAGGACTGCAAATAATTCATAGCTTACGAAGCACTTCATGTATCTCGGGTGCTCTTTTTCATGCATGCTGCATTTAGGTTCAAACTGCACTGTGTCAGTCAACCTGCTGCAGACACAGGAGGGAGGAGGATGACGATCCTGAGAATGAGTAGCTTTCTTCATTTTGTCACTGCAGAGGAGACAGCAGGTTCTGGGCACACTGTGCCCACCAGGAAAGGAGCATCGTGCCAGACAGAGAACTGCAGAACTGTGGAAAGATTTGGGTTGGAATGGAGCCCCAGGGATTATTTGGTTTAACCTGAAGCTCAAGTCCAAACCAGCATAGACCAAGTTACTCAGGGACTCATCCAGAAGAGTGTTGTGTTTCTCCAAAGACAGGGATTTAAAGATTTCAGAACCTCCCCTATTTGAAAACTTTCTCCTTTACTCCAAATGGAATTTCTTCTGTCACAACTTCTGACTATTATCTTCCATCCTAACACTCTATACCTCTGAGAAGAGTCTGGCTCCATCTTTGATACTGTCCTTTGGTGGGTAGTTGAAGGTAGTACTGTTTGCATTAAACTTTTCTCAAGATCTCCTTAGACTTCTTTAAGAACAGATCTAGTTTTCCAACCTGTCACTTGCATGCTGTGTGCTCCAGTCCCTGACTATCTAACTCTGCTTTGCACTAGACTGACTGCAGTGGACGCAAGACTTTCTTGTACTGGGGACCCCCCAAAAGAACAAAGTACTGCAGGATTCCAGGGCAGAACAAAAATGCCAAGGTTTGAAGTAATACTGAGTTTAGCTCAAGATATGAAGTGAGAGACAGTGACCCAGACTGCAAAGGCAGCAGACAGTGAAAATAATGGACAGCAGTATTCACTGTTCTTAGTTAATTTTTACATCATAGAATCATAAAATGCCTTAGCTTGAAAGAGACCTCAGAGATCATGCAGTTCCACTCCCCCTGCTGCCACCACCACCACTGGCCCCTGCCACTTACCACTAGTGTTAGGCTGCTCAGAGCCCCATCCAACCTGTCCTCCTACACTTATGGATAGGGAGAGATGGCAACCTGATCCAGTGCCTCAGCACTCTCATAGAGAGGAATTTCTTCCTAAGAGCTAAGCTAATTCTCCCCTCCTTCAGCTTGAAACCATCCTCTAGTCCTATCACTAGTTTCTTGTAAAATATCCCTCTCCAGCTTTCCCATGGGCCCCTTTCAAGTACTGGAAGGGAGGTCTCCCTGGAGTCTTCTTCAGGCTGAACAGCCCCAGTTCCCTCAGTCTCTCCTGTGTTGACAAGCTCTGGCCCTCTGATCAACTTTGTGGCCCTCCTCATGTCCTTTTCATATTGGAGACTCCAGAATTGGACACAGTATTCTAGGTTGTGTCTCAAAAGAACAGAACAGAGTGGGGAGAATCATTCCCCTTGACTTGCTGGTCATGCTTCTTTTGCTGCAGCCCAGGATATGGTTGGTCTTCTGGCCTACCCTTACACATTACTGGTTCATGTTGAGCTTCTCAGCCACTAACAGCCCCAAGCCATTTTTCTTGAGACTTCTCTCAATCCAATTACCATGTATTTGTGCTTGGAACTGCCCTAAACCAGAAGCATGATCTTGCACTTGGCCTTGTTGAACATCAGGCACTTTGCATGGGCCCATTTCTCAAGCCTGAAATGTTCCTCAGGATGGCCTTCCTTCCCTCTAGTGTCAACATCCATCACTAGTCATACTCATAAGCTTACAGTACAGGCATAAAGTCACAGTATCTCTTACGAAACAGCTACTTGTTCCACAAATCATTTAGAGATTTCTCACTTACTTCAGACAACCCCATTCAGCTACTTCTGACCTAGACTAATGAAAAAATGTTGTTAATCTTGTATTCATAGAATCACAGAATCATTAGGGATTGGAAGGGATCTCAAAAGATCATCTAGTCCAAACCCCCTGCCACAGCAGGTCCACCTAGACCAAGTTGCACAGGAACACATCCAGACGGGTTTTAAACATCTCCAGAGATGGAGACTCCACAATTCCCCTGGGCAGCCTGTTCCAATCCTCTGTCACCCTCACTGTGAAGAAGTTCCAGTATTCTTTATCTCATAGTCTTTTTTCAGATCCTAGTGATCCATTAACATTGTTGTTGAAAAATCTGGGTCAGAACTCTCTATTTCTATAGTTTTTAATCTATGGACATTGCAAACATTGATATCTTATAGCCCTGCCTTCTGTAGTATTCTCTGTGTGTGCGTGCTTCTACTCGGTGGTGTAGTCTGTGCCATTTTTTCCTACAGATGTTTTCTTTGTTTTTGTTTTGTTCATTTGTTGTTTCATTGTATTTCTAGTAAAAGGCAGTGCAGTTTCTTATTAGCTTGGCTACAAATTTTTTTTCTAATAGATTCAGAATTGTCAGGATGACTATTTCTCACAAGCATTTTTTCACTGTGCTGGAGAACTTCAGCTTTCTAGATCAAAACATGATTTAAAGGCTTAAACCAGGCATGGCCCGAGTGAAATTGTATGGTCTGGGTAAATGATTAGAATGATTCTTTCTGCTCCTTCACTCCTATAGTCTACGAGACAACTCCAGTACTTAAAGGACACCCAAGCTTCATTGTTACCAAGGCCACAGCTCCCAACTTGCCAGCCATTCTCCTACAAAACAGGCATTCAGCAGCACATTCATTCACATACTTTGCGTGGGGGTTGCTATGGTTTTGTTATGAAGAGATGAGGAAAGCTATTAGAAAACCCTGTTTTTGTAAAGGGCCACAAAGGACTCTTGCCACCAAACAAACTTTATGCTGCTAACAGTCACTAGCCGTAGTTTCCTGGGCCTTAGTCCCTTTTGAATGGTACTGCAGTTCCTTCCTTCCTGTTGAGATAATGTCCCAAGATGCAGTCTTTGAACATCTTCCAGTGGAAACAACTAACTGCATACAGAATTACTTCCTAGCCATCTCCAAAGTCACTTGCACTTGACCCAGTTGAGACGCAGTTCTTGCTACTGGGCCTTTTCCAGCTGAAATTGCCTTCGTTGCACAAATCCTTTTCAGGTATTTTATTATTAAACTGGATGTTTAATTATGGTTGTGTGAATGAAATTCTGAATTTCACCGTGTGATGACAGACTTTCAGATTTTATGGTCATAAATCAGTCTCTTCCAAGTCTAAACATGGACATAGTTTTAAAAGATTCCTGTCTAATATCCTTTTGAGTAATCAGATTTAAAATTCAAAACCTTATTGTTTAATCTTGAATATTATCCAACTTGAGGTGTGATGACCTAGATGGAGAGAGTGTGTCAATACAAACTATGTAGTTTTTAAGATTCTTTAGGACTATTTGAGATGCCATGGGTGAAAAAATAATCCAGTGGTGGTGATATTTGCCTGTGGACTTGTCAGCAGTGTCAGGTAACTAGCCACAGGGTGCAATATGCTGTGCTAGGCCATTATCCATCATATTTGAGAAATCCTGCCAGCCTGGTAAATTTCTAGCCAACTGGAAAGGGAAATATGACCTCTATTTTCAAAGGGGAAAAATGACTCTGAGAACTACAGGGCAAGATCATGGAGCAGACCCTCCTAGAAACTGTGCACACAGGAAATAAAGAAGTGATTAGTGACAACCAGCTAAGGGATGATGATGCCTGACAAATTTGGTGGTCTTCTATGACACAGCTTTAGTGGGTAAGGGTAGAGTAACTGTTGTCATCCACCTGTACTTGTTCAAAGCATTTGACACTGTCCCACCTGACCTCTTTGTCTGTAAAATAGAGAGACATGATTTTGACATATGAGCAACTCAGTGGATAGGGAATAGTCTAGATTATGTCACTCAGAGGATTGTGATCAAGAGCTCAAGTTACAAGCAGTGATAAGTGGTGTTACTCATGGGTCTGTTTTGGATCTGGTGATGTTTAACATCTTTGTTGGTGTCATGATGGCATTGAGCACACCCTCGGGAGGTTTGCTGATGATGCCAGGCTCTGTGATGTGATCAACATACTGGAGGTAAAGGAGGCAATCCCAAGTGACCTTTCAGGCTCGAGAAGTGGGTCCTTGCAAAGTGCCTGATGTTCAACAAGGTCACGTGCAAGATCATGCTTCTGGTTTGGGGCAATCCCAAGCACAAATAGCTGGATTGTAGGTGAATTGAGGGAAGACCCAAGAAAAAGGGCTTGGGGCTGTTGGTGGATGAGAATCTCAACATGATCCTGCAAAGTGTGAGTGTGAGTGTGGCCCAAAAAGCCAACTGAGCAGTCTAAGACTAGTGAGATATGTCCCTGCCCAAGGCAAAGGGTTGGAACTGACTGATTTGCAAAGTCCCTTCCAACCTAAACTAGTCTATGATTCTATGACTGATAATAGACATAAACATTTCTGACTGTCTGGACAGGCAATTTTCTTCAAGTGTCTTTTTTTCACAAATAAAGACACGCTCGTGGTCTTCTGACAGGTAGAAAATATTGCTCCTGGGAAGGGCAGGTAGGGCAGCAGAGCTTGTGGCACCGTTACTGTGCACTGCTGGCTGCTGTGCTGTGCTGTTGGGCAGTGGATACAGGAGTGCACCCATGTCCACTCTTGCGTTGTGCTCAGAAAGCACCTCCTGTGTCTGTGAGCACAGTCTGCGTCTGATCTCACTGCATTCAAATACCCCCAGTTGCCCTGGCAATGCTCCTAGCTGCTCACCTCTCAGCCTCTCTTGGTTGCACTGAGGCCTCCTGTGTCTGTGTAGACTCATGCAAAGGTTCTATAAATTTCAGTGAAGATTTTTTTTTTAAAATTAAAAAAATATCAAGCTAATATGGGTTTCTCTGAGGTACTGCACTTAAAGTTCAAAGGTCCAGCAAGTAGAGTGGATTCTCTTGCCTTTAATGCTTATGGCTTTGGTGTTCATCAGCCACTGAGGGACAGTTCTTACCTTGTAGACTTGGAGGCAATTACCTTTCTGCTATTATGTCAAATGCTACACAAAATTGTTCTTCATTTCCTTCCTTCCTTCCTTCCTTCCTTCCTTCATTCCTTCCTTCCTTCCATTTCTCAGAATTGTGTTTCACTCTTGGGATGCTTACAGAAACAGAACACAAACTGGACAAAATAAAGTATTAGCTAGTTAATATTGTTATTAATGAAACAATGAATACAACATTCACTTAAAAACTCATTTAGCTAACCTAGTAGAATTACAGTGACATCTCTTCTCAGCCAATGTTCTGTTAATTGCAATTCCAAGCAGCACCAAAAAGGGAAAGTCATGTAAATATGCAGATTGTATATTCAAATCCAGTAGGATGGATCCTTTACTGGTGTCTAATGATGTAAATTCTCCAAAAACAATTGGCATGCTTTATCCTGCTGAGGATGTTTTGGTGGGTGTGTTTGTGTTAGAAGGACTTCAAGAAAGGGGCAGCTCTGGCCGCTACAGGGAAACACGCTTCCTAAATGTATAGTCAGGGAACATTTTTTCAAATGACTTCTTGGGAGTGTGCTCAAGGGTTTACAAAAGAACAAAGTAATAACAAATATGTTCTCTTGTCACTTGCTTGGAAAATTGAGTTCTGTTCAGTGTTGTGAAGACAGAACAGAAAGAACACAGTGTGAAAAAGAACATGAAGACCTGAAAATTTAACTTTGATCCTTTTCTTAAAAACTAACCAGGAGCACTGTAACACTCTGTAAGGAGGCTAGATATTTAAAAAGCTGTAGTTGTGTATGATGATGGCTTTTACAAACAATGGAAAGTAAACCTATTTGAAGCTCATAGTGTTTTTTTACCTCTGATACTAGAGTGTGCTTTTCCTTTTCTTTGCCAAAATGCTTCTGGGCATCATAAACCAGGTCTACTGACAAGATCCTGCTACTCACCTTTTATTCAGACTCTGTAACTACATGAATTATGCTCTGTATATACCACTAGTAACCTACAAGCTATTTGCTAGGCCCTCTTTTAACCCCAAATTTGATTTCTATTATCTAATCCTTTCATGCTGAGTCTGTCTTGTTCAATGGTGGATACCCTCTTCAATCTGCAGCAAGGAGAATGAAAAAGGTTAAAGAAACCAGTGGAGGGTCTCATTTCTGGGGCCCAGTTTCTAACTCCCTCAAGAAGGGAGCACGGTGGGGAACATGGATGACATGAACAGTTCTGTCTGCAAAGAGAAACAAAGCCAGCAGACTTTAAATTACACCAGCCTGATACACCACAGTATATTTCTAAATGCTTAAGTCCAGAAAATGAAACTGAATGTGAATTAGAGTTGTTATTTTTAAGAACCCTTAAGTTATGGTATTACTGAAAGTCTTTAAAAAATTACTGAAGTGTTATTTCTTCAATCATTTTTTTCCTCCATATCAATTTTATATATCCTTTTGATCTCTGAATTGTTCTCCATTTAAAATGAATTTCTCTTGCAGATTATTTGCATACCCAGTTCCTGCATAAATGCATTGTAAGTTAAGTTCTTTAAAGAAATGGTGCTTAAACCAGAAATAAAAGTGAGCTATACTGATAAAGAAATTACATCAAACAAAGCAAGTTAGCCTTATCTTCTGGAACAATCTGTCATTATGGACAGATTTAATTTGAATTATTGAAGTAGAATCGTTAGATATTAAAAGGACTCAAAGTGAAAGAGTCATACTCATTATCCTTTAACTCAAATCTCCAGATGTTACTATATTTTCACATGACACAAAGGTCTAGTTCCAATCTTTTACTGCTAACTTGGATTTATCCACCCCACAAGAAATTACATTTCAGATTAGCCTGAACTTTATTATGCCTTTTATCACACTTTTTCTAACTGTGTAGTACAAAGTGAAGCATTAGGGCTGTTTAGTCAAAGGATATTAGCTAGTGTTCCTGGCAAATTCCTACATAAATGAATTTCTGTAATCATTTGGCTTTATGTGGGCTTTGAAATACCCTATAGAACTTCACTACAGAGTGTAGAATTCCATGAATAATTATATAAAACTTTATAAAAGTATTATTGTCTGCTATGATAATCAAGTCTTGGCATTTACAATCTGAGAAGGCAGTGTGAAAGTCTGAAAGACACTGTACTACAGGAAAATTCTCTTTGCTTATATAGACAGTTAGATATGAACCAAATAGATGGATAATCTACCACCTTCTAAAATCTTCTGTGAATAATTTGCAACAAAATTATTCATCTATCCAGGGAGTGGGACAATGAAGACAATTTGGAGATGCTGGTTGACAACTGGTTGAATATGAGCCAGCGGTGTGTTCAAGTGGAGAAGAAGGCCAACAGCATCCTGTCCTGTATCAGACGTACTGTAGCCAGCAGCAGTACTGAAGTGTCCACCTCTTTTTATTCAGCATAGACCTCAATAGGTACTGTCCAGCACTTTTCTTGTTTGCATTGTTGGCAAGAAATACAGAATATTTATTATTTAAACTGCAACAGTTTATTATGGAATATTTTACCATTACCTGAATCTGTGACATTTAACCAAGAAAAATATTCAAAACAAAATTATCAAAACATTTCTTGGCACATTAATAATGGGAATTATTGACTAATGGGGAAATACATTTCTGTCGTGAATAATTGCTTAAAAAGCTGGAAAACCACACAAAAGCAATCCATAGATCTCTTACTCCCAGAATGTTCAGTGCTGCTTTCCTTTGGCTATTACATACGCGTGGACACAGTCATGATCAGTTTTTGGCTGCCTTTCCTGTGTTTCTAGTATGTAAAACATTGTTTGATTCAGCTGGCATTTCTCATTTCAGCTTTTCTAGAAGTAAATTGTTTCCCTCAGCAGTTCCCAAGAACTTTTTTGGTTGTTCTTAGCAACTGACTAAAATGGAAGGGAATTTGTAGAAGTGCCAAGACATGTTAGATACTAATTGTCATTTTTGAGAAATGGTTCAGCAGAAAGCTTAGGTGACGTACAAAATGCAGAAGAAGTGTAAATTCTCCACTTGATCCTAATCTTAGAACAACAAAAATATTAAGATGTAGTGAAATAAGCAAACAGCCCTTGAAGGGAAGTTACACAGTAACATCTTCTGCATGTACTCTTGTATTTTGGTACGTTGTTAGCGGTATGCTAGCAAAGAGATCTAAAGGAAAAGTTGTTGAAAATCTTGGCCAGAAAGAGGCAGATATTTTTTGAAAGAAAGCAAAAACTGCAATCATCAAATTACCTGGATAGGCTGGAGAGTTGGGAGGAGAGACACTTGATGAGGTTCAACAAGAGCAAGTGTAGAATGCTGCATCTAGGAAGAAACAACCCCATGCATCAGTACAGGTTGGGGACTGAACTGCTTGAGAGCATCTCTGGGGAAAATGACTTGGGGGTGCTAGTGGACCACAGGCTGAACATGACCCAGCAATATGTCCTTGTGGCCACAAAGCCCAAAGGTCTCTTGGGCTGCGTTAAGATGAGCGTGGACAGTATGTCAAGGGAGATTCTCCTCTGCCTTCACTCTGTGCTGGCTAGGCTGCATCTAGAATGCTGTGTCCATTTCAAGATCTCCTGGAGAGAGTGACTAGGGGCTGGAGCTTCTTCTTTATGAGAGAGTGTCTCTGTTTAGCCATGAGAAGAGGAGGCTGAAGGTAGTTCTCATAAATGATTGTAAGTATTTAAAGGGCGACGGTTAAGATGATGGGACCAGGCTCTTCTCAGTGGTGCCCAGAGACAAGACAAGGGGCCATGGGTACAAAAATTAACATAGGAGATTCAGTTTGAGCTTTTAAAAAGCTTTCTTAAAATTAGGATGACAGACCCCAGGAACGGACTGCCCAAAGAGACTGTGGAGTCTCTGCCTCTCTAGAGGCGTTCAAAACCTGCCTGGACATGTTCCTGTGTGACTTGCTCTAGAAGGATCTGCTCTGGCATGGGAGTAGGACAAGTTGAACTCCAGAAGTCCCTTCCAACTAAGTACCATGATTTGTTTTTCTATACAAAAATTCTCTTGGTAGTTGTAGAGTCACTTTCACTGCAAGAAATGCGAAATGCCTCTGAAGCCACAAGGTGTTGAATGTATTGTCTGAGAAGTTTTTTGGCTGCTATTAATGGTGAAACTCCAGCTCAGTGTTTGTGAGTATGCTTCAGAAAACTGATTTTTTAAGTCATATTTCTTCATTCTAAAACTTTTACCATACTGCTAGCATCACTTTATTGAGATCCCAGTAACTATTATGTACTATAATACTTCCAATACCATGTCAAGCTGCACTTAGTTAGCAAAAATAGATTATATTCTCCCTACCAACAGCACGTGTATGGTCTGTAACAGCAGGGCTAGATGCCATTCTAGTTGGCGTTGAATGTTTTCTCACGTACCTCTACTGAGACTTTGATTAATCAAACTATAGGTCTGTTCTAGCGATCTGTGTATTTAAAAATGACATCTAAGGCTGAAATACAGGTCATGTAATCCTAGGCACCATAGTTGCGATGCGGTCTTATTCTAATTACATGGCTTAAATAGACATATTTATTTCACAGTTTGTGTAGAAGCCACCAGAAATAGAGATGAGCACCACTGAGAACTGAGAAATGAGCACCACTGTGTAAATATCCTTGGACTAAAATTACCTGAGATAACAAGTCAGATGCTTAATTATAGTCGTTTTCTATTTTAGCAGCTACATGCATTAACATTAATTTTAATAAGTGTTTTGTGTTGAAAGGAACAAAAGATTGGCAGAACTGTTAAGTACATTTTTAGACACACATTAATTACAATTTATATTCAACACTAATTAAGTTCCAGATAACCTAACACAATGAATGTGGATTTTCAGTGATCAAAAGATCTTTGATCAAGGTTGATCATTCTGTTGTAATTCATAACCCAGAACATCAGTTAATTATTTTCTGGTTCATATTACTTACAGCCATGAGAAAATACTTTGAAAATTTTGAAGTTAACTGCCCCTGTCACCTAAATGTACAGACTTACAAGGTAATCATCTCAATATGCGTTTTAAAGCAATATGTTTAATTAAAAAAATAAATTCAGGAGTTATGAAGCTGTTACAATAACACTCTACAGTGTCAAAGAATCACCATTAAAAGGTTTTAGAAGAATTTGCTATACCAATATAGTCTAGAATGACAAGTCCAGATTTTTTAAATTATGGAAATTGTTTTGGCAAGTATTTCAGAATTTAACTTCTCTGTCAATTTTGTGTGGGTTTTTTTCAGCTGGTTGCAGTCATTTCATAATGACATAGTGTTTTTTCAATGGAAAATAAATCTATTTTCCAAATCTATAATGAATTGGTTTGAAGACTAGAAGATTGTCCTTTAACTGTAAAAAAATCAAGCCAGAGCGCTGAATTTAATGGGTCAGTGCACGATGAATAGTGAAAAATGTCCAGTTTGGAGTTAATAATTTCACACACACAAAATCTCAAAAACCAATTTAGACTAGACAACCTAGGAAAATCTGGCATTTGTAACATACACCATAACTTGGAAGAATTAAGAGGGCAAAGAATTGTTACTAGGCTCTTCATATTTAAAAGCTAGCAATTGTATTGCGTGTCCTGTGATTTGTGGACCTACTGTACAAATGTGACTGCTCTACAGCAGACAGCTGAGCAGGTAGTGCATCTCCTCTAGGCACCAAAGGATGCAGAACTGAGGACTTATTCTATTTATGAAAATCCAGCTTCCTTGTTCAGAAGCATCACAAACTTTTCTAGGAAGCGCGCCTGTGGGAAACAGGCCAACGGTCACAGAGCATAGCCTGAATATTATCTGCCCAGAGAGTTAGACACTGGTAATAAGAAACAGTTATCTAGAAACAATAGGATAGCCAGTCTCCCCACATTCTCTTCCATACCCTGCACAACATACATTTGTTGTACATTTTCTCTCATTCCCTTGGCAGAAGAACAAAATACAGCCTTGGACTGGTTCTTCTAGTTTCTGTTGATCAGCTGCCATATGGAGCTTAGAAGTGGGTCCATCAACATGCAACTTCATGGTATTGTTTTCCTTCTGGCTGGAAGCAGGAAAAACATCTGCCGATACTGTTTTTGGGTCCCAAATGAATGTCTGTGAAGTTGACTTTGGGGATAAAATTTTGGCTGCAGTTATATTGCCACAGTATTACATCTCCAACTCCCAGTCCCAGTCATACTTGTTCCTCATAAGACAGCTGCAGAAGAGAAGCAGCTATAAATCTAGTAAGAAAAGAGTGCATTTTATCTTTGTGGAGATATGGCATGAACAGCTTTACAAGAATTCTTGTGAAGGCTGTAAAATAGGGAAAGTCACTCTAAATAGAGAGATGTGATAATTGAAGTAAGTAATAAAAAACGTTAGTAAAAATTATATTCAAATTTTATCCCTTGTGTTAGTTTGTCATGTCTCAGGGCCAAACTGCATGAAATGAGGGGGTAAGCAAACATTAGCAGAAAGGAACAATAAGGTCACCCTAGTCTGGTTTAGAGAAAGGGTAGGTCACCCAGGGCAGCCATCCTGGATGCTGCAGATAGTCATCATCAACAATAGCAAAAAGAATGGAGTAGCCAGAAGAACTCCCAAGGGCCAAGAATGCATTGTATAGGCTAATTACCCAGCAGTGACAAACCAGATTAGTGCTGGAAAAGCCAAGCAAAATCTGTATTGTTAACTGTAACCTTAACACTGACTTTTTGTCATATCTTTTCATGAACCTGAAATCATAGTTTAAGTAAACACCATTCTATCTTTAAATTTTACTTTGAGATAAGATTACTCATGAGTAATCTGACAAAGGAAAGGGCATTGTATCTTGTGGGTGTGCCAGTCGTTCAGAGCAGGGCACAGAATAGAACTCGTCACTCAGTGCTGATCACCCTGGAATATTTTAACAGGTTATCTGAAGAACTTTAGGGCACACCCTCACTGCATGTTAGAGTTTTTGAAGAAGAAACATGTGATCAATCTCTGACAGTCTTCTCATATTTTCTGGGATTTAGGAAAGATTCTTGGAACACCTCAGAGTATTGGAGAAAGTGCATTAAGAGACAGGTCTTAAGGAAGTTTTCTCAGACAGCAATAGGAGTCAACAGAAATCACTAATATCTACTATAATTTTCACAAGATCTATACAGTGTGAAATAATCTATCATGAAGTACTAACTTAGTCCTTTCCTAAGATACAATAACTTTCTTGTCATATAAAATGCTTCTTCTGTTTCACATATTTGTGTTTTCGAGTAGAAAAAGTAAGTGATGTCAAAATCTTTGGAAGGACAGAGATGAAGGAAAAGGATGAATGAAATTATGAGTAAAAATAGATGAATTATTGAAATGGTGGAGACAAGCTCATCAGAGATTTTTACAGGGTAGAGTGCTAATAGCAGGAAAGATGCTTCTAGCTGGGGCGAGTGGGTGGGTAATGCTGGCGTGAACTGAACGTAATCTGTACTGAAACCTGAATTTTTGAAAGAGATGAGAAAAAAATAAAGGAAGAGAGGAGAAAAATTGCAACTCATAGTCATTTGGCCTGCGTCTTTGAAAATGGGTGTCAACCGCAAGCACCAGAAGCTAAAATTTCCTAACAAATATTCCCATGTGTTAAAGACACATTAATGTAAAGTATATATGCAGTAAACACATATGACAATTTAAATATGTGTTTATGGACTTCTAGTTACCAGTAAAAACATGTTTGGAGATTAGTCTGGTTGGCTCAGTTGGTAAAGCATGGGACTCTGCATCCCTGGGGTCATGGGTTTGAACCCCGTGTAGGACATCTTGAGACAGTACTGTAGGCTGACCCTGCTCCAGCAGGGGGGGGTTGGACTTGGATGATCTTTTTGAGGTCCCTTCCAACCTCTAACATTCTGTGATTCAGCTACCTTTTTATTAAAAACCCTGGCAAACATTTTTGTTTCCTTTATAAATCCTATCTCTGCGATTATATGGCAGTTCTGTCATTTCACTGTTTGCTTGACAAG
Source organism: Rhinopomastus cyanomelas (assembly GCA_013400115.1). Classification (NCBI taxonomy): domain Eukaryota; kingdom Metazoa; phylum Chordata; class Aves; order Bucerotiformes; family Rhinopomastidae; genus Rhinopomastus; species Rhinopomastus cyanomelas. The sequence goes on along the minus strand of VXBP01005069.1, from coordinate 473,868 downwards.
TGCTATTAAATAGAAAGTCCTGTACCAAATCAGAGTTCTGTTTGGAAAGAGCAGCATCCTCTTGTGTTAATGTAGATAAGACTGACTGTGGGTGAGGACATAACAGTATTACAACAAATGAGAGATCGTAAGATTAGATGGCACATTAAAAAGTTTCCATTGTTTATTCAAAACTGCTGTAGTTTGCAAGGTGCAAATGCTCGGTGGTTGTTTAATATGTTATTAAAAATAGAGTTAAGAAAGTATAAACATAGCTAGGAACACTTCAGTCAGGCTCCAAAATATTGCAAGAGTATGACAGAGTGAGAGAGGCAGGAGTCTGAGAACAAGTGTTTCCAGTTCTAATATGACTGACTCATTGTGAGGAAGTTTTGCAGACTTTTTCTTGGCTATAGAGGATGCTCTGTTTGTTGAGGTTTTTAAGTTAAAAGCATATGATTTTTGTGAGAATGATGTATAGGTTCAAAGGAAAGGTCACCTTAATATGAAACTTCCTGAATAAAGCAAAGAAACAGAAAAAGACATTGTTTTGAGGCCAGACCACGTGAACAGGAAGATAAACAATTGTATAGTTTGTACTGTGCAGAAACCTAACTTGCCAATGGACACCTACATTTGTAGTAAATAATAAGGTTCTGTCACATCCAAAGAAAAACTATGTTTGGGAGATTCTGCTTTTTACATAGGTTATTTCCCCATTTTGTATCTTTTCAGAATCTGTTGTTATGATACAGCAGCAGCAGTTTCAGTGAAGCAGAAATGAGACTGTCTTGCAAATGTGGGAACAATAATATCTGGATAGAAACATGACATAGTGGCACTGACCAACACAAGATGCTTGTAATGGCCATCAACTTGAACGCAAATCATTGTTGCATGTCTATGAGACTTAGGTTTGTCTGTGGTGTAAACAATCCTGTGTAATGGAGATAGAATTTGTGGGATGTATGGCCTCTAATCAGTAGTTTTAAGTTTGCTATATTTACCAAGCTCCCTATTACAGCCTAAGCAGAAAAGGAAGCATTAGCAAAAATTAACTATTCCACCTGCTTTCCTAAATACCTTCCAAGGGAGTTTAATTGTTTTCTGAAAGCTACCAATTTCTTTCTATTGACTGGAGTCTATGAAACTCATTTTTATTTAGGACATTAGTGTCAAGGTGGTTATGGCTTGCCCAAATGACATACTAAAAGATGCTAGGAGATATGTAGTGGATGGACCAGTAGGGAGTATGTTCCTGAGACTCTGTGAGCTTGTTCTGCTACAGCACACAAATAAGACTAAGACATTCTGGGAATCTGAAGTCTTAGGATGTTGCAGGTCTGCTCACTGAAAATGAGTTTCATATTAACCTGTATATATGAGCAGCAAAATGAACAAGAATATTAATTATATCAAGAAGTTTTGGGGACTCCTTGAGCACCTGATTCTTAGGCAGAGAACAGGCCAGGGGAAGGCAATCTGCAGTTCCCAGACTTCAGCCTTAGGGCAGCCTTTCTGGAGTTTGAAGCTTTAAATTTGATGAATGTTAATCAAATCCAAGATTTTTGAGACAAAACATTTGAGGCTCATGTATCAGTGTTTTTCAAAGAAACTACCTTCTATAATAGAACATGTAACTGTATTGCCAAGAGCAATTCTTTCCTGTTCTTCCTTTGCTTCCCTTTTGCTTTTATTCTCCTTGAGCTCCCAGTTCTTTGCTTTATTGCTCCTCTTCATGTCTTCCCATCTTCCTGTGTGTTTTAATCTGCTTAAAACATTCTTTACATCTCCCTAATCTCAAACCTGATATACTTTTGTGTCATTTTGCCCTCAAACTCTGTATTCTCAGTGAGACTAAGCAGTTTCCTAGTTGCCAAGCAATATCTTGGTTTTGTTACACAGAGGGAAAACATCGGTCAATGCCATGAATTGATTCAATTTAATTCTTGATTCCACAGCTGAAATAGTAACAGCTTCCATCTACACGTCTCCCTTATTTATTTTGTAATCAAAGTTCTGAATCAATTTTTCAAAAGAAATTGTCTCAAGAGAAAATAATTTTAAATTAATCTTAGAATCCAAAATGCAAAAGACATTTAAGGAGAACGCCAGTAGTTTTGAGAGCAGTTCCCTAATACGAAGAAACGTAAGATATAAGGTCAGGAAGGAAGAAGAACAATAATAAATTCAGGGTTCTGCAACCTTCCTAGTTGTTTAGACACCAAAAAAATGATCTATCAGAAAGATTATTTTTCATTAACATCAAAGACTACTTCGCATGTTTTGTAATTGATAAATGATAAAACATGACCTCAAAGGCATATTATTTCAGAAAAAATCTTGTAGCTAAAGAACATCAGATATCTGGAACATTTACTAAAGAAGATTTTGTATTTTACTGCTTTCCAGGAACAGAGGAAAGAATGAAACTAGCATTTGCATCATGAGACTGGTTCCTTCTACACACAGAAAGTTTTCCAGAAAACCATTTAGATTTTTGGTGTGCTTTTTTTTTTTTAATACTTAAAAAAACTACCCATTCTGCTGCTCGAAATTGTTGACATGCTTTTGGCTTCTCCCTGTATAATTAGGGCATGATTTTTATTACATCTGTGGCTAACTGAGGTGTCACACTGGTGAGTACATGAGGTACGTTTCTCCCAGCCTACCACATTCTCTAGGAGCTCTGGATCGGTGTATCTGGGGTGTGCAGCCAGTTGTAATTGGAATGTGTCAAAACAGTGATATAAAAGTATGAGTTTTCTAATCAATCGTGTGCCTGCTTTCTGCTGTAATAGAAAGTAGCAGATGACTAGCATTCTTACAGAGATTAATTAAAAATTAGGGAGACTGGTCTGTAGTAAATGGTGATGATTCTCTTGCACTGAGTTTGTCACGATAATGTGTATAGCCCAGAATTCCTGATGGCATATTAAGGTAAAACGATGAGGAAGGAGGAAGATTAAAAACAAGGCTGCATTGAAATGAAGATGAGGGTTAAAATATCAAAATAATTCTTTGTTACTTTCAGAATTATGAAACCTTTTTGTGCCTCAAAATTTACCAATTTGTCTAACAGTAAATTACCTACCTTAATGACATGAAGTCATGAATTTATAATAGTCATTTAAGAACTTGGCAATTTGTTATATACAAATGTAAAATAACCTATCAATAGATGTGAAGCATAATCTTCAGCACTAGTTTACTTTGTGCATAATACCTGTTTAGTTGTTTAGATGAAAGTAGATCAGTTTCATTTAATGTTTTAGTGCATAAATGCCTACACAGAAGACAACCATAGTGAAAATGGTTTGGAAAGTAAGAATGTTGTCATCCAGGTCTATGAAAGTGTCTATAAGGAAGTTTTCATACAAGAGAAGATTCCATGCTGCATGGAAGCAACAGGAGGTAGAAACTCGAACCATTTTCAGCAAACTTTGGGGAGCAGGTTCCTAAGAACTGTTTGTGTTCACAAGAGAATAAATATGAATAAACTGAAGACATTCAAATTGATAAAAAATGAACTTTCAGAAATAGCAGCTGTAACACTGTGTGGCTGTATTTAATTTTAAAATATATTTTTGCAACAGCATTGAATTGTTTGCATCATATACAACTGCAGTAAAGACATTATGTAATGTCACATTATCACAGTATCACAGTATCACAGTATTACCAAGGTTGGAAGAGACCTCATAGATCATCCAGTCCAACGTGTTACCACAGAGCTCAAGGTTAGACCATGGCACCAAGTGCCACGTCCAATCCTGCCTTGAACAGCTCCAGGGACGGCGACTCCACCACCTCCCTGGGCAGGCCATTCCAGTGGCCAATGACTCTCTCAGTGAAGAACTTTCTCCTCACCTCAAGCCTCAATTTCCCCTGGCGCAGCTTGAGGCTGTGTCCTCTTGTTCTGGTGCTGGTTGCCTGAGAGAAGAGAGCAACCTCCTCCTGGCCACGACCACCCCTCAGGTAGTTGTAGACAGCAATAAGGTCTCCCCTGAGCCTCCTCTTCTCAAGGCTAAACAATCCCAGCTCCCTCAGCCTCTCCTCATAGGGCTTGTGCTCAAGGCCCCTCACCAGCCTCGTTGCCCTTCTCTGGACACGTTCAAGCACCTCAATGTCCTTCCTAAACTGAGGGGCCCAGAACTGGACACAGTACTCAAGGTGTCGACTTTAATCAAATAATGCACTCCTGCTCACTCCACATTTGCACTCACACCTTGCCTCTGCAAGATCCACTGTTCTGTGCACTGTTCTGTCCACTACAGTGATCATCTTTTTCAAGTGGTGAGAATGCAGATTTCCAGGAACTATAATACAAATAAAAGCAAATGTTAACTTGAATGCAAATGTTTAATATGCCACTTAAAACTGCTTTTGAACTTAGATAGCTGCACAAAACTAAACATCAATATTTTCTTATGTGTGTATTTTATTTCATGTGTTCAATACATTAACTCGTTCAATATATGCTTTGATTCAGTAGAAATAAGCAGAGGTAAAAAACAAGCTCAAATCTGTCATCTCAATTGCCACTGTTTTATTCAATAGTAGTAGAATCATAGAATCATTAGGGATTGGAATAGACCTCAAAAGATCCCCCTGCCACAGCAGGATCACCCAGACCAAGTCATACAGTCAGTCTGGGCTGGAAGGGACCACAGGATCACCCAGTTCCAAATCCCCTACCATGGGCAGGGACACCCCACCCTAGATCAGGCTGGACAGAGCCTTATCCGGTCTGGCCTCAAACACCTCCAAGGATAGAGCCTCCACCACCTTCCTGGGCATCCTGTTCCAGGCTCTCACCACTCTCACAGTGAAGAACTTCCTCCTCACATCCAGTCTAAATCTACCCATCTCCAGTTTTGCTCCATTCCCCCTAGTCCTGTCGCTACCTGGCATCCTAAAAAGCCCCTCCACAGCCTTTTGTAGCCCCCTTCAGGTACTGGAAGGCCACAATAAGGTCACCTGGGAGCCACCTCTTCTCCAGACTGAACAGCCTAAGTACTAACAGTACTAAGACTAGACCTAGGACCTGTTCAAGAAAACAATACTTTAGTATTTCAGGACAAGATACAGCAAGAGGTATCTAATTTTGAATCAACTGCTAGTTCTGTAAAGATTAATTATGGCTTTTAAGGGTTAAGGATGTTAGGAAGATGCTCCCTAGTCTTGTACAGCACTCCAATTATTGCCCACTACTGCTTTTGCAGGTCAGCGCTGATGAGGTTGATGAGAGAACCCCAAAAGCAATCAAAAGGGATTTCAGGGCTCTAGGGAGATTGGTAGAAGGATCAGAAGCACAGGTGGTGTTTTCCTCAATCCTTTTAGTGTCCGGGAAAAATTCTGAGAGGAATAGGAGAAGACATCTCATTAACATGTAGCTTAGACTGGTGCCATTGGATGGTTTTCAGTTTCTTTGGTCTGGTGAGGTTTTCAGGGAACCAGACTTGCTCATGCCTGATGGAATATAGTTCTCTCGAAGGAGGAAAAGGAGTTTAGTTCATTACCTGTGAGGGCTCGCTGAGAAGGCTTTAAACAAGGCTGGAAGAGGGAAGGAGATACAGCTAGGCTCACTGGAAGTGTCTGGATTCCATGGTTTGCTGAACTATAACGAGTTCTCCCCTTGCTCATGGTTAGAGGAATGAGCATTTTGGAAATGAAGGACTAGTGCATGGAAGAGAGAACTGGACTCCACAATAAGGTCTGACATGAGGGATATGTGCACGAACTTGATGTGCATCATGTTTCCACAAAAGCAGAAAGGCTGGAAGGTGTTTATGGCTGTTTACATGGGGTCTTGTTACATTATATTTTCTCTAAATTGAGTTCCTTTTGGCATTTTTTGCCCATAATCTGTAAGTGGTTTGTTTTTCAAACTCTCCTTGTATTGCTTTTATTTTAGCCCATTAGAACAACAACTAAAGTAAATGCTTAATTTCTAGCCCTTGACAGAGATTTGATAAATCTTGATTATGGCATCTACCATTAGATGTTTTGAGATACCAGGCAGGATAATGTGACTGCAGAAAACTAAATTTTATGTAACCTTTACTTACTCTACAAGTTTTTCTAGCTGAGATATTAACATATAAACCTTTGGAGAAATACCAGGAATTAGTTGTGGGGAACCTGATGTGATTTGTTGTTTAATTGGTTTAAGTGCACAGCAACTTTTTAGCAAATTGATTATTGGCTAGCCACCCAGCCATTTTCTAAAGGGAGTATTTTGATTGTTTTATCCTAATTTATTGTCTCTCTTATAGATTGTTGAGTAAATGTGACCATTTCTGAGTTGTTTTGACACCTCTCAATACATTGTTTAACATAACGTGCTGGCAGAGCTTGGCAGAGCAACAGCCCAGCAATAGGTCATTCAGAGAAAATGACAGAGGACATGCTAACGGTACTGAAAGTTTTTAGTTGAATGCCCTTACTGAGAGTAATATCAAACAGAGAAATTATGGAAGTTTTCTTAACTTCACAAAATAATGAAGGAAAAATATTAGCATCTTCAAAGCCAGGGTAGAGTTCTTCTGGAAAGAGAGAGGTCTGTGTAAAGACCTACCACTTGCAGTCACGTTACTGAAGAAGCAAACTGCAGCATGTGCAATGGGAACGACGAAGACACTGCGTATTGTGTTAGCAGGTGCAGAAACTTCTTTATTGCCCTTGTTTCATAGAATCATAGAATCATTAGGGATTGGAAGGGACCTCAAAAGATCATCTAGTCCAACAGCAGGATCACCTTGCCTTTCCTTGGTTCTATCTGCATTGAATATAAGAATAATTTGTTGGATGCTGTAGATTAGAATTTTCTAAAAGTACACCTGAAGCCCCAAATGGGAGGTCTAGCAGTATCTCACATCTATAAAAACAACTGAGATCATAACTCCTGATGTATTTGTTGTGTAAGCAGCCTTGTTACTGGCTCGCAGCACAGGCAGCTACGTAAACCACTCCTTAAGTGCTTTGATGAACTTAGTGAAGAAAGATGAAAGGAGATCTGGCCTTTACTATCATCCTGTCTTGTGATCATTCCAAGAGCTGCTTCTATACTCTGATTGCTTGTAAACACAATCATATAGACTTGTGTTGCTGAAACTGTAAAATCCATTGAAACCAACTGACACTGGCAGTGCCAGAGCCCTGTTTTGAGAGTAAAAGCAGTGATGAAGATAATGTGAGATCAACCAGAAAGCGTGCTGCTTTGGTATTAAGAAATTTAGTTTAATGCTGTCCAAGGGGTTTGTTCAAATAATCTTATGGCTATGCACAGAGCTGGTGCATCAGAAGCTGTGGCAGATAGAGATTTCTCATGCTGTTGGTTCTACAGGTACTATATGGGATACCTATCTTATTGTCATCACCATTCCTACACAAGCCCAGGGCCTCTCTGCTTGCAAGGGCTTTATTATTTAGGATATGTTATCAAAAATTTGACTTAATTGGTTATTTCAGACACTTTACACACATGACCTTCACTGCTAAACCAGAATAAATTTAAATCATGAAGGAAGGTAGAGATTTTCTCCATTTTGTTGATAAAATGTCAAGCCTCTCGTGTTATCATTTTGTAATTTTTTAATATAAAGGTTTATAAATGTAGTGGTGGTTTAAATCTAAAATATTCTTTAGACTGAGAAGTTGTAAATATATGGGATAAAAAAGAGGTACTTCTTCCTATAAGCATCCCAGAGTTGTACAGCAGTAGTAAAAGCAATTGTTGCAGGATGTCCTCATCATGTCATATTAAAATATTAAGTTCACAGGCTGGAGAGTTGGGCAGGGAGAAATTGAATGAACTATAACAAGGGCAAGTGCAGAGTCTGGCATGTGCAAGAACAGCCCCAGGTGACCTGGAGAGCAGTGTAGGAGAAAGGGACCTGGGGGTCCTGGTAGACAGCAGGATGACCACAAGCCAGCAATGTGCCCTTGTGGCCAAGAAGGCCAATGGCATCTTGGGGTGGATCATAAGGGGGGTGGTTAGCAGATTCAGAGAGGTTCTCCACCCCCTCTAGTCTGCCCTGGTGAAACCAGATCTGGAATCTTGTGTCCAGTTCTGGGCCTCTCAGTTCCAGGAAACAGAACTGCTTGAGAGAGTGCAGTGCAGAGCCACAAAGATGATGGAGTGGAACATCTCCCTTATGAGGAAAGGCTGATAGAGCTGTGTCTCTTTAGCTTGGGACAAAGGACACTGAGGGGTCATCTCATTTAATGATGGAGCATTTGGCTGCCCAGGGAGGTTGTGGAATCTTCTTCTCTGGAGATATTTAAAACCCTAGTGGACATATTTCAGTGTGACTTGATCGAGGTGACCCTGCTGTGGCAGAATGATTGAGCTAGACAATCTTTGAAGGACCCTTCCAATCCCTAATGTTTTGTGATTCTGTAATTTATTTGTCCATAACAACCACTCTTCTGGCCTTGCAAGACTTTGATTATGGCTTCATAGATAATACAAACACTAATATATATATATATA
>VXBP01005069.1:453796-465364 GCA_013400115.1 Rhinopomastus cyanomelas | reverse complement strand
TATATATATATGTAGTGTGAGCAACTAGTTAACTATATTTTCATATAAGTTACTCTATGTCAAATTATGCACTGTTACATTCTTGTAGGTAAAAACTGGCTGATCAGCTTTTTGTTATTTCCAGTTTTTCATTTTGCTAAGGTGCGTTTCCTTGAAAAATAAAACTGTTTATGCTAATGGTCATTTGTACAAAAATGATTCTTCTATTAGCAAAACAAGTGTTAATTCATCCACAGCAGTGCTATTGTCTCTCGGGACAAATACTGCTCTGTGAAAATCCTCCATGAAATCAAATCACATATTTAATCCTATCAAACAAAACCATAATGCAGTCTAAATTATGGATCCATTTAGAGATTGGGATATCAATTTTTACTCCATCATCCTTATTGCAATAGCAGTAATAAGTGTTTATGAAGGCATCATAGTAATGATATGGCTGCTATTAATTACAAACAAAATGTTGTACAAACGGCTGCACGCCCTGTCTTCCTTCACTTGTGTTACTGACAAAGAATGATTTCCACAGAAGCTAGTGTTTAATCACAGAGAATTAGGGATTGGAAGGGAACACAAAAGATCATCTAGTTTAAGAACCATTACAGATGGCCATTTACTAAATTAACTTGTTCAGTGTTTTTTTCCCTAAGAATTTTCATATTTTTGCACATGTCTCTCATAGAATACCATTTGCTATCCAGACATGTTTGGAGAGAAAAATCACAGAATATTCATGAAAATGTAGAAGAATCCCCAAAGCTTTCCTAATTTAGGAACAAAAAATTAGCATTCGACACCTTGCAGCCAAACTAAGTTATTTGTCATTCGTGTTTGTCATTCCTGGTTGATTCCCACTATTCCCTATTCCAAATTTTCAGTCAGTCACAAAACAGAAAAAAACATGTAGCTCAGGTTCTCAATTAAGTTATATGAATAGTAAATCACTGCCAGTAAGTAATAAAGTTTAGTAAAAAAAACCTACCACAGTGAAAATGTGCAATTAACATGATAGAATGCTCAAAAATCTGACTTATTGCTCAGAGCAATCATATTACTTTGCAGAAAACAATCCAATGATAACTTACAATTCAATTGTTTGGTTTGTTTTGGGTTATTTTCTTCTGAAATTATGTATTATGTTTCACTTTTTTGCCTATTACTTTCTTTCAAATTAAACTTAGTTAAGATGTGTTTAACGTTTGTAATCTCCTACAATAAGTGAAATAGCTGTTTTTCATTCAGAGGCCCGTGTGTGTTATTGTTCTGCTGAACCACCTATTCTTTTCTTTTTGGAGAAGAGATGGAGGTTTCTCTACCTCATCACAGAGCCCTGATTTCTAGAAGTATAGCAAAATGTAACTTGCAAGAGGGTGAAGATGGAAAATCATCTGTCATAACTTCATCTCTGCTACACCCCAGAGAATTAATACCTTAAAGTCAATAACAGAGTCTTCTAATTAAAAGCATAAAGCATCACCATGACAGAGTATGAGGGAACCTTTGTAAAGAAGTCTCCCATTTGCTGCTCTGATTCTGATATGGCTAATTGCATTGTGACTTGCCTTTATGTGCTTATGTAAATAGCACAGTGGCTTCTGAAGCAGAGCTTTCAGGCTGCTTTTGTTGGTGGGAGAGTCGCATCCCCAAGGGCTTTTGCTTTGTGAAACACCAGCTGGTGGGAGTTTTTCATTGTTAACCCTTATCGCCAGTGGCAAGGAGGTTGAGGGGGGCAATATCAGGAAAATAAAAGATGCCCGATTTTATCTTTTTTATTCCAGTAGAGCCTCATTCCTTGTGTCCCCCTTTCCCCAAACTGCAGCTTCAGGGGCCTACAGCAGACTCCATTTATCTTTTATTAGTACACATAAAGATAAGGTTCTAGCTCCGAGTCTTTCTGCAGCATGCAGTGCTCTATTTGCTGTCACTTTGTAAATGTGTTCGGTATTTACACTTTTACCTCTTAAACTCCGGCCCTTAATCCAAGCACTTTCCATTTTCTGCTAGTTACAATGCAAAGGAAAACGTGATAAAGAGAAAGCATTTAAAGAAATCCAGCAGTTTCCTTCACTTCAGAAGCAGATGAGAAAACACGAACATGGTGTGAAATGTACACTCATGAACGGTGAAGGTTACTGTTAACAAGCTAGACAAGAGAACACAATTACACGTGACACTGCTCTGGTTACTGTGAAATTTAAAGAATACTCAGAGTGATTCTTTGCAAAAAATACAGATATTTCTTTCAGTTGATGTACTAGACAGTTATTTTTAAAAGCTGCTAAAAAAGAGATTAAACATGTATTTATTTATTCAAAACATAATTATTTATATTTGTTTTGCTGTTCTTTATGCACTGAAAGCCCTAAGAGAGAAAAATATAGTGTATGGCTGCCAAAGTGGATTTCCTCCTCACAATACTTTTGATCATGTTGTACCAACACCTGAGATATTTAAGCTATAAAAGAAATAGCCTGAATAAAAAAAAAAACCAAAACAATATATTTTAAAAGTTCATCAATTTAAGGCTATTTTATTAAGGATAGTGATGGAAATAAGAGTGAAAACACAAACGTTGTACATGAAGACTTCACTGCTCATGCACTGGGCGAATGATAAAACCACTATGTTTTAGAACTATCAAGTACAATAGGAAAGCAAGATGGATTATTAATGCTTCTACTATAACTTTTGGAGGTTTCATGGGCTTTTTTTTTCTGTACAGATGTCTTCTGCATTCTGTGTGGTAGACAGGGATTTACATGATCACATTCTGTAGAACTGTTTATTGCAGCCTGGAAGAATTTGGCTGTTCACATGTCATTATTTTCACACTTTCCCCTAGTCTTTATCAACCTACTTTGGAATTAACATCTAAAAAGTCATTTAACTAGAAGAGAAAAGGTAGCACAATTAATTCCCAGTGAACACAGCCAAGTACTTGCATGAGGTAAACTGACATCAGTTCATCAAAATGGCATTACGCCAGTTGCATCTTTCAGTGATTGACCTAGGAATAGTAGTTCCACAATATGAACCTGCATATAGTTACTATGGCAATATTTGCGTTTTCTATCCTAATTATGCAGTGACAGACTTCAAATGGTTTGTTGCAGAAAGGAAAGTGTGTATGTGGTTAGTTTTCAAATTAAATGGGTAGCCTTGGGAAGATTCGTGAAGACAATAACAGTATCTGTTATACACATGATGTCACAGAATCACAGACTCACAGAACATCAGGGATTAGAAGGGACCTCGAAAGATCATCCGGTCCAATCCCCCTGCCACAGCAGCATCACCTAGACCAAGTCAAACAGGAACACATCCAGGTGGGTTTTAAACATCTCCAGAGAAGGACACTCCACAACCCCCCAAGGCAACATGTTCCAGTGTTCCACTGTAAAGAAGTTCCTTCTCACATTCATATGGAACCTCCTATGTTCCTATGTTCCCCTTGTCTTGTCACTAGATGACATTGTCCCCATACTCTACTACGAGTTTTCTTTTTCAATTATTCTTGCAATTCAGTGCTGCTGTATTTTAGTTTATAATGGGCATCCCCAGCCGTTGAGACTGAGATGTACAAACCACCTTTCTTTCATAGACCTAGGCACAGAAGAGCAACAACAAGACTCAGTGATCCATGCTAGGGCCAGACTTGTTCAATGGTTTTACAGAATCACAGAACATTAGGGATTGGAAGGGACCTTAAAGTCATCTAATCCCCATGCCACAGCAGGATTACCTAGACCAAGCTGCACAGGAACATGTCCAGATGGTCATCCTGCTGTCCACCAGGACCCCCAGGTCCCTTTCTCCTACACTGCTCTCCAACAGGTCAGTCCCCAACCTATACTGGTACCTGGGACTGTTCATGCCCAGATGCAAGACTCTACATTTACCATTGTTATATTTGATTCAATTTTTCCCTGACCAACTCTCCTGCCTGTCCAGGTCTTGCTGAATGGCAGCACAGTCTGCAGGAGTATCAGCGACACCACCCAGCTTTGTGTCATCAGCAAACTTGCTGACAGCACACTCTAATCCCTCATCCAAGTCATTAATTAATAGATTGAATAGGACTGGTCCAGTACCAACCACTGGATATACACCTCCAACTACACTCTGTCCCGCTGACCACTACTCTGTGGCTTCTATTCTCCAGTCAGTTCACAATCCACCTCGTTACCCGATCATCCAGTCCACATTGCCTCAGTTTGGCTGCAAGAATGCTGTGTGAGACTGTGTCAAATGCCTTATTGAAGTCAAGATAGACCACATCCACCGCTCTACCATCTATCCAGGTTGGTAAAGCATGACTTCCCCTTTGTGAAGCCATGCTGACTGTCCCTAAGGACACTCCTTTCCTTGATGTGCCTGGAGACAGCGTCTAGGATACATTGTTCCATCACTTTTCCTGGGATGAGGGTGAGGCTGACTGGTCTGTAGTTATCTGGGTCCTCCTTCTTACCCTTTTTGGAGACTGGAGTGACATTTGTTATCCTCCAGTCCCTAGGCACCTTTCCTGATCCCTGTGAGTTAGAAAAGATGGTGGACAGCGGCCTAGCAATGACATCCCTTAGTATGTGCAGGTGCATCTCATCAGGACCCGTGGATTATTCCTAAACTAGTCCTCATCAACCAAGGCAAGCTTCTCTCTTGTCTGAACTTCCTTGGAGCCTCAGCAGTCTGGGGCTTGATATCAGGACAGCTCCCACCAGTATAGGCAGAGGCGAAGAAGGTGTTCAGTATCTCTGCTTTCTCTGTATCCTCTGTCTCTAGGGCACCCACCTCATTCAGCAGGGAGCCTACATTGCCTCTAGGTTTAGTTTTACCTGCAATGTTTTTGAAGAAGCTCCTTCTGTTGCACTTGACCTCTCTTGCAAGGTTTAATTCCAAGACAGACTTGGATAGGTTGGAGCAATTGGCCAAAGTTAATAGCATGAGCTTCAATAAGGCCAAGGTCCAGGTCCTGCACTTGGGCCACAACACCCCCCTGCAACGCTACAGGCTTGAGGAGGTGTGGTTGAAGAGCTATGTGGCAGAGAGGGACCTGCGGGTTCTACTGACAGGACGATGAATATGAGCTGGCAGTGTGCCCATGTGGCCAAAAAGACCAACGTCATCCTGGCTTGTATTAGAAATAGTGTGGCCAGCAGGAGTAGGAGGTTATCGTCCCACTGTATTTGGTACTGGTGGGGCCACATCTTGAGTACTGGGTCCAGTTTGGACACCTCAATACAAGAGAGAGGTGGAGCAGGTGAAGAGGAGGGCAACTGAGCTGGTGAATGGCCTGGAGAATAAATCTCATGAGGAAAGACTGAAAGAGTTAGGATCCCTTAGTTTGAAGAAGAGGAGGGTGAAAGGAGACCTCATCTTTCTCTACAACTACCTGAAAGGACGTTGTGGAGAGGTTGGTGCTTGTCTCTTCTCACAAGCAATTAGTGATAGAACAAGAGGGAATGGGTTCAAGTTACAATAGGGTAGGTTTAGACTGGATATTAGGAAGAATTTTTTCCCAGAAAGGGTGGTCAGGCACTGGAATGGGCTTCCCAGGGAGTTGAGTCACCATCCCTGGATGTTTGGATGAGTTGTTGAGGGATATGGTTTAGGGGTGAACTTGTAAGGTAGGGTAGATAGTTGGACTCAGTGATCTCTGGTTTTTTTCCAACCAGAGGGATTCTGTGTTTCTGTGACACTGGAATGGACTGCCCAGGGAGGTGGTGGAGTCCCCATCCATGGAGGTGTTTAAGTACAGCAAGATCTGAACTAACAAAACTGAAAGCAAAACTTAACCAATACAGAAGCAAGGAGGCACCAAGGACGCTCACTGTCCAGGTTTGGGTTAGAATATATTTAATTCTGTTCATGGATTTAATTTTTCAGTCTAAGCAGACACGTAACTGCTCTTTCTGAAGTTAATAGCCTATTTTGCAGAAAGTGTCTGCTTCTATAAGTGACAATGTTTGCTGTTTACATGTACTACTCAAAACTGGGATGCAGAAAGCCTCCTGCTTATACTTGCTTCTTCTGAAGACCAAGGTCACTGTTGCACCTTGTGTGCTACATTGGGGTGTGGTAAGGAAGAGACCACACCCACGGGGAGAAGCAGACGGGACATGCGACCCTACACTGACCAAAAGGCTATTCCAGTCCATGTGCATCCTATTTGATATAAAGTTGAGAGATCACAGTGTCAAGGTCTTTTCCTTAACTGTCAACATCTGATGTGGACTCTGACCACTCTGTCTTTGATTCAAATCTCTGCATTCCTGAATCCTGTCCTTGGATTTGTTCCCAGCTACCACTGAGCCCAGTCTAGGACTTCCTCAAGCATCGTTTGAGTGTCTACAGCATCACTGATGACAGTGACAAAATTGCAAACAGGTGTTGGGTTTGTATATATTTGTATATGTTTCAGTTTTTGTTACAGTTCTCATTAAAGTTGTTTTAATGTTTCAGTCCATTCCCTTACTTTTCGACCTTGGGAAGGGAGAGAGATTAATAGGGGACATCAGTTATTTGTGTGGTGATCAGGTCAGCCCTAACCCATGACATAATTTATATCAGCAGAAATATGTCTGTTAGGTTTTCTATCATCTTATAATGTCTTGGTGTTAGTTTACTGTTCATGTGTTCCAGTAGTGGAATTCTATTTAATAGCTAACTATGAAAATAGAGCTTGCTGGCCTCCTAATGTTGAAACACCATATTTAATAACCAATCCACTTATAACCAAATTGTTAGTGGTATTAGATCACACTTGTTAGAGCCCAATTAATAATATGCAATTTCAAAGAATTCAGGCAACTAATAGAGTATTTTCTTGAGTTCTCCATTTTATTTCTTTTCTGTTGTGGAGAGATGTGAAAGGGAAAATGCAGTAAAATAATGACATTACTTATGTGAGAGAAAAATAATGGGTTTATTTGCCAATGAAGTTATAATTTAGTAAATCCTTTCATAGTACAAGGTGATAATCCTGTCTTTGGATGAAAAATACAGTGAAAGTGCTTATAGATAAAAAGCTCCTAGGTCAAAGGTCTTGAAATTTATTAGCCTCAGTCTTAGGTAGCAGCAATCCTGAATTAGAAAACAGAGGACTCTTGTCATTACTTTTATACTGACATTTTTAATCACACAGTCACATTTCATTAGATATAAGGAAAATTGCTGACAAATTATTCAGAAAATTAATAACTTGGAATTTAATTGTTTAAAACATATTTAAATAACCATGATCTTCTTCACTCTTATTCACACTCTTCATCCTTCCCCAGTCTGACCTCAGACTGTTCTTATTATTCCTTTCAGTATAAGGCTCTTTCCTTCCAAATAAATGTCTACTTTGTGATGTTGAGTTGAGAATCAAGGAAAGCAGTAGAATTTGGCCCAGTGGAGTAAACTATACAAATATCAATAAAACTCAAAGGACAAAGTAATTACTGTAGAAAATGCAGGAAATTCCTCCTGGATTCTCTCTGACTTGCTGACGGCAACCCCACAAAATATTTTGAATTAATATGTAATGTATAGATATCCATAGTCAGCTGATAACAAATTACAGAAGACAATGAGAAATACCTAGTTTATAAATCAGTAATGATATAGTGTCCCAGTACAATGTTTGCATCAGATATTCTCTTGTGCTGCAAGTCAATTCCATTACCTATTGCCCTCATAGGTAGAAATGTGTAACAGACTTTTCACAAGGAATCATAACAGATTAAAATTATTACTTTCTAGAAAAGAAATATTAATTTCATAGGAATTAAATTATGAAAGCATATTAATATCTCCTGGACAGAGTTTTCTTGATTTGACTTTCCTTCTAGTGCAGTAATTTGACCCATGGCAACCACAGCTAATGATATCAGTTCTGCCATTGTACTTTCCAAGGATAAAGATACTAGAATTTTGTGCAGTCAGAAATGGAATAAACTTGTTTCCCATGTCTGTTTTTAAAGACATGTCAGGTGATATCGAAGGGGAAGTGGACAGGCTGAAGGAATTGAGTCTGTTCATCCTGGAAAACAGACAGCTCCAGGGTGACCTTACAGCAGCCTTTCAGTGCTTGAAGAGGACCTACAGAAAATCTGGAGAGGGACTTTCTGATGAGGGACATTAGTGATAGGACAAGGGGGGAAGATTTCAGACTGAAAGAGAGTAGATTTAGATTAGATTTTAGGAGGAAATTCATTACCATAAGAATGGTGAGACACTAAAACAGAATGCCCAGGGAGACTGTGGATGACTCCTCCCTGGAAGGCCAGATTGGGCAAGTACTTGGGCCACTTGATCTAGTGAGAGGTGTCCTTGCCTGTGACAGGGGGGTTCGAAGTAGATGATCTCTAAGGTGCCTTCCAACAAAAGCCATTCTATAATCCTGTGATAGGATGGAGGTTGTAACCATACAACATGATGTGGTATTAGTGTTCTACATGAGCAATAGTAGGAAAGAGAAGACAGCATTTAGTTGTCTCAAACTGCTTTCTCACAGGCAAATCTCTGAATGGGCTCACCACACTTAGATGTGACACTATATGCTTAGAAAGCTAATGTTTTTAGTCATGAGTGTAATGTGTGACTCCCAAGTATTTCTCTTGACAAGTTTGTGAAATAATAGGTCTGCATACACAAAAGAACCCTTAAATTTTTCAAACTAGATATAAAAGCCAACATCCATACTGTTTATGAAATCGAGCACCTCAATGCAGAGACTATAAATCTCAAAGTCATATCTTAGCTTCTCAGAAGCAATAGGGACAACATTAAGTTTTTCTTACAGCTTGATCTGATTTAGAAAATGTTAAGGCACCGTAGAGCTGCACCGTGTGGTTTTTCTTCGCATATGTAAAGTCACAAAGATTGTTTAGAAGGTACCTCTTAAATACATTTTTCCTATCAACATTTGAAAGTACAGGGTAAGCAAGAATTCTTAGTAACCTTTCTGCTTATGAAACTCATGCTCATCTAATCTAATGCTTCTTATTTGTATTTGCTATTAGACAAATGACCAGATAGATCCCTATGCAGCAAGATGGCTTTCTGGATCGGATATGTAACCATCTGTCTCTCCCTGTGGGAACAACTCTATGGATTCCACGGCATCTCAGGATTCTTATAAGTTATGGATTCCAACAATAGACCTAGAGTTCAGTTGTGGATGCAGGCCTCAGTTATTTGCTCAAAGTTGTGTGAAAACTGTGTCAGGGTGAGAAGTCTAATCCACATAACGATGACATAAATACTCTCTCCACAAACAGTCTCTTCTCTTGTCTTCCTACTAACTGTATTTCCCCCACACCTTCAAAAAAAGCAGTAAGATGAAACAAGAATCCTCAGACTATTCCTCACAACTTCTATCTGAAATTAAGACAGTGATAGTGGATGGCATTTACATGTTCAGCCATAAAATCTATATTTGTGTAATTTTCATCTCTAGTAAGTTGAATACTCAAGACTAAAACCATTCCCATTCTAAATATCTCAATGCATGTAGAAGATCTAGGCTTAGGCACTGGCATAATGGTTAATGCCCTGGTAGATCTGACAAGCCTGTAACTTTGTTCGTACTCTCTGGATGGCCATGTAGCTCAACCTTTCACCTATAGACTGACTTTGAATAAACTAAAATTTGGAGATAGTAAGTTCTTTTATCTTGATGATGCACCTGTTGGCTTTTCATTGAACCAATGCTAATACCTTCAAACATGAAGATCCTTGCATCTCTTCTTACAAAACAAAGGATCGTTTGGACTTCTATATTTGAAATTTTAGAAGATAAACTATGGAAGTCAGAAAGTATAGTTTTGGACCAGTGATCATACTAGGGCACTGTACTGTTAATTTATAGCTGTCAAAGAAAAAAAGCTCTCAAGTGGTGTGAAATTCTAGCTGTTTTGTTAACCCAGGATTTTAAGTTCAGGGACCATTGGCAAGAAGCCCAGACACTTTCGACTGCTGCTGGCAGGCCCTGTCAAAGGTTGTCCTGTTGATTTTCTTTGTCTATGGACAATTTTGTTACAGAAAAAGGAATGACCTCATTTTACAGAACTTTGCTGTTCAAAGACTTTGATTTTATTTTCACTAATTTTAGCAGAAGTAGAGAGAATGGAATTTTAATTGAGCTTTGCTGAAGTAAAAAAGGACAATGCTTTGTGCTGGGGATGTAGAATTATCAAATAATAAATTTCTATGCAACTGAAATATCACAAAGATCAATATTTGAACTGTAGATTTGTCCTCTATTTTTATTGGTTTTCTGTAGGTATCTTCATTCCTATCAGGAAAGACATTCTTTACTAACTGTAATTAAAGAATAGCTGTAGTGGAGAGGTATTACAGCAGAAGCTAGAATCATGGAATCATAGAACAGTTTAGACTGGAGAAAACCTGTAAAAGCATCAAGTCCAGCCATGAATATAACTCTTCAGAAGCCCACTGCTAAAGCATGCACTTAAACCTCATATATAAATGGCTGTTAAACACGTTGAGGGATGACAATTCAACCACCTCCCTGGGCAGCCTCTTCCAATGCCTAACTATCATTTCAAATTATTTCAAAACTAAATTTTCCCTGGCACCACTTGAGGCCATTTTCCCTTGTCCTATTGCTTGTTACTGGTGAGAAGACATCAAAACCCACTTCTCTACCACCTCCTTTCAGGTTGCCATGGGTTAATTTTGAGGGTTAGAGATCAATTGAGCAATGTGGAGGTACATAAATCTAGGGGCCCTAATGGGATGCACCTGCAAGTGCTAAGGGAGACAGCAGAAGTCATTGCTAGGCCCCTCTGCATCATCTTTTCTAAGTCATGGGGATCAAGAGAGGTGCTAAGGGCTGAAGGATAGCAAATGTCACTCCAATCTTCAAAAAGGCTAAGAAGGAGGGCCCAGGTAACTATAGACCAGTCAGCCTCACTTCCATCCCAGGAAAAGTACAATTTATCCATGATGTCTCTAGGCACATCAAGAACAAAAGGGTTACTAGGGACAGTCAGCATGGATTCACCAAAGGGAAGTCATGCTTCACCAAGCTGATAGCCTTTGATGGGGGCACCTGCTTGGCTCAGTGGTTAGAGCATGTGACTATGAATTCCTGGCGTCAGGGGTTCAAGCCCCATGTAGGACTTCTTGAGACAGTACTGTAGGCTTACCCTGCTCCATCAGGAGGGGTTGGACTTAGATGATCTTTCCAGGCCCCTTCCAACCTCTAACATTCTGTGACTCCGTGATGAGGGTACAACCAGATGGATAGATGATAGCAGAACAGTGGATGTGGTCTATCTTGACTTCAGTAAAGGCATTTGACACAGTCTCACACAGCATCCTTGAAGCCAAACTGAAGCAGTGTGGTCTGGACAACAGTTTAATGAGGTAGATTGTGAACTGGCTGCAGAATAGAAGCCAGAGAGTAGTGGTCAATGGGACAGATTCTAGTTGTAGGCCTGTATCTAGAGAGGTGCTCCAGGGGTGGGTACTGAGACCAGTCCTGTTCAGTCTATTCATTGATGACTTGGATGAGGGATTAAGATGCACTGTCAGCAAGTTTGCTGATGACACAAAGCT